>JARQOC010000003.1:611686287-611825043 GCA_033576535.1 Allobates femoralis | reverse complement strand
AAAGCAGGTCTGGATAGGATTGAAAAATGGAGTGAGGGAGAAACGTGGCCAACCATTGAACAACTTAATTCAATTACCTACCCGACGGCTCTGGGTTTCTGGAGATGTGTACAACTTGTACATTATCTTCATAGACTCCCTCCTAAGAGGACGTTTTTAAATCCTAAGACACTGTTTGAATCTCTATGCTCTACCACAGTTGACTGTAGGCATGCTTTATCACAGACATACGCGTGTTTGATTTCTCCACCGGACCTCCCGACTCCCCATTTCATGCTGCGATGGGAGACAGATCTTGGTCTCAAACTGTCTACAGAACAGAGATCTGCAATTTATTCTTTAGCTCACTCTACCTCGATAAGCTCAAAGCTGCAGGAGGCAAATTATAAATTATTGACGAGATGGTATAGAGTCCCAGCTTATTTGCATAGACTCTTTCCTTCTATAGACCCGAAGTGCTGGAGGTGTGGTGGGGCGGATGGTACAATACTACACGTGTTCTGGGAGTGTGCGAAGCTCCAACCATTCTGGTCGGAGGTGAAAAAGATTACAAGGCAAGTTACGGGATACACGGATGAGTTAGATCCTGGCCTCTTCATGTTGCACCACTGTAGGATTCCACCAAACAAATATAAACATACACTGTTGAGGTTCTTAGTCATGGCTGCGAGATCCTGCATTCCGATACTTTGGAAAAAGGAGACATGTCCTTCTGTGGCTATGTGGATAGAGAAGGTGAACGACCTCATGCTTCTCGAGGACCTGACATCAGCTATACATGATTCATATGAGAAGTTCAGAAACACGTGGTTTAATTGGATGAGTTTCCAACAATCTGACCTGTATAAGTCTCACAGAAGCTCCTGAGGAACTTGCTCTTAAGAACTGGTTAGTAAATGGGTGCGATTGAGAGTTCCTTTTACTCCATTGAGGTTTGGTAACTTCACGAGACCCCTACCTTACCCTCCCTTCTACCCCTCTTCATACCCCCCCACCCATCCTATCCCCCGTTCTGGTCTATTCTACTCTTTTCTTTCTTTATGTGTTTCCTATCTTTTCCTTTCTTTTTTGTTTTTTTTTTGTCTTTCATTGTCATTATTATTGGTAATAGACGGGTACCTATGGAGTACGTTATGCTTGTTTTATAATTATGACTGGCAAACAACTCCGATGTGTTATACTAGACAGCTTGTTTTTCATGCCAGAGTTAGTTTTAATATTGCTATAGTAAATTGAATACTTTTATCAAGCTTATTGACTATTAGAAACTGATTCGTGATTCAATTAATGAGAATACATTTTATTAAGAACAGTTCTTTGTACTTGCAAGATGATTGAATCTGTAAGTTTTGGTTCTTTTTTCTATTGTTACTATAAAACGAAAAATAAAGAATTATAAAAAAAAAAAAAAAAAAGAGTTGATCACCAATGACCCCTTGTTATAAGCGCTATAAATGCCCTTTATTATTAATTACACTTCTAAGTTTGAACTCTTCCTGTGCTCAGTGCATTAAATCCCTTTAGTTAACAATGAATTTCCCCTTTAATTAACTTCAATATAACCTTGAAAAAGACATTTCAGTCAGTGTACCAAGAACGTAAATTGCATCACATGCAGTATATAAAATGCATTGAAAAAAAAAACATGACATGGTTCTTAGGCGGCCATCACACGCTTCAATTTAATGAACGATATCGCCTAAGCGATCTGCTTTTTGATCGCTTAAGCAATATCGTTTGTGCATCGCGTGCACGTGATCGCTAATGATATCGCTCACGATATTGTAGCGTGTGACGGCCGCCTTAGCAAGATTGGTCACAGCTGAAGACCCATGGTAAGATTTGAATCTAACATTTCTGCAGTCTGAATCAAACATTGAAATGCCTCTCCCTACCCTACCATGTCCAAGAGCCCAAAAAAAGTGGCTAGGTGAATTGAGTATCACATCACTGAATGTTTTCTGATGATACGCTATTCATGTTATGTGACTGCTGCACCCAATCACAAGCCACATTGGTTCTGTTTAGAAATGAAAAAGAAGGTCCAGGAGGACTGGGCTCCAGCACATAATGAGAAAAAACAGAAGGATAAAAAAAAAACTAAGGACTTATGCTTACACTTTGAGTTAACATCCCTTAGTCAAAGCTGGTACTGGAGCCCAGTTCTCACTGTATACCAGCCTAGTATGTTTCTACACTCCCTGAACCACACCCTGACCAAACATAATCTACCAGGGTTCCTATGTGAATTAAAGGGGTTTTCACAATGAATTGCCCTTAATGAAAGGTGAATCCGGAAGTGTCAGCACCCATCTACCAGAGGACTCTTCGAGGAGACTCTTTGGTAGGTCTGGTGATAGAGGATTGTTCCCAACTAGGCCCAATGTGTGCAGATTTACAGAGATCTACCTCTGGCTCATTACAGAGAACTCTATACCCAGGACTCGAAGGAGACCTTCCTGTCACTAATGTGAGTTGTGCCAAGACAACAAGAACCTTAATCGGCGCATCAGTTAAGGACAGAGACTAATCCAGAGAGGACATCTTTGGTTGTTGTCAGAGGTGGAAGGTTGTTGGTAACCGGATAAGAGACTCTCTCTGAGTATGCAAAGTCAAGGCTCCCGACTCATCCTTCAAGATCCAGGTGGGTGGAAAAAACTGAGAATGTTTCCAGATGTAAGTCCTGAGCTCAGGCCCTCCCATGGACATCTTTGGTGGGAAGTGTGCACGCAAAAATAGTGTTTGGCAGAAAACCAGGTTAGATAGGCTGCATTCACTGTGAAAAGAACTAAAACATTCAATAATATGCGGTGAGTGTTCATGTGTGGTACCCGGGTATTCTTCTGCTGTGTGTGGGTTCAGGGGGGAGGTATAGAGCTGTATATAAGTTTGTGAACTACTGTGCTGGCCTGTTGAAAGCACCCAGTAATTTACACTGCGTCAGAGTAATTTCCTGTGTTAGGCAGGGCGCATCTTAGGTAAAATTGCTGTGCACTTCCTGTAACATCTCAGGTTAGAGTCATTGATAACAAAGCTTTATTCAGGAAGAAGGCAAAAGCATCAGGTCACAAGCAAGGGGTCAGAAAATCAGGCAAACATAAACAAGGTCACACTGGGTCAGTCAACAAAGCATGGATGAATCAGAATCTTCACAGCAAATGCAAGTGTACAATTGACACCAGATATAGAAACTAGCATACTTAAATAATAGACTAATAACAGGAAAGTGAAAATACCCATGACTCCAACACCTTAGACCCAGCATGGAGAATAACACAAACAAAACAGACTGACAGCTCAACCACACTAATAGCAACATATAACAAAGACAAGGGATAGTGTGGAGATCATCACACTTTGCTTACAAATTGGCATAGTTGGAAGGATACAGCAATCCTTATGGACAGAAATGGAGAGGGAAATGATCCCTCAGTACCAAAGGCCCTAGCCCATGGACTGTACATACCAGCTGCACTTCCCATTCTTGGGGATACCTACTTGGTCAGATAGCTCCTGCAACACAAGCCTAAATATGGTGGTATAAGCATGACACTACAAAATTGGACAGAGAAGATGCGCAATGTCCTTAAGATGTGGAAGCTAGTCCCCGAGTTGTGATCAGAGGTGGCCCTGAATACCTTAAAAGGGAGACGCAAAGTGGACAGTGATGGTGCACACAGAATCTGAGAGGGAGCCTTTAGAAAAAAATCCTTGCTTTACTAGATCGGAACCTCGGTGGCCGTTGGAAAGTGGCACAGCTCTTCTTAATATGTCCTCAGCATGAAAATGAGTATCTGGTTCAGTACTCCAATGTACTATAGCAAATACTGAATGAGGTGCAGCATGGAAAAGCTCGGTCTGGTGCCTGAAATTATGACATATCCCTTGGAAGAGAAAACAGCAAATTCTGATACCATCAGTGGCGGCCGATTGGAGGCTTAAAGGAAACCTGAACTCTAAAAATGAGCCCCCAGGCTCTTTTAACCTGTCCCTTCACCATGGTAATCTATTTCTATCCATCCCTTTGTGTCCATAAAGCGCTATTGTAAAGTTTATAAAAGTGATTTTTTTTTCCTGTGGATCTGCAGCTTCTCATTGTAGGTGAAGCCGTAAAAGGTGGTCTTTTGTGCTTCTCCCCGCCGCCGGCGTGTTAATTATGCACGCCAATATGGGCGTGCTATAGAGCAGAGACTGTGCTTGTGCTGCAAGGGGGCGGTAAAGGCGATATGGCGTGATTTTCGTCAGAGAATATTTGCAAGTACCAGTGGTAGAAAAGAACCAGGCCAAGACAGTGTTTATCCTCTTGATAGGACTGATTGAGTTCAATAAAATGCCATTTAGCCTAACCAGTGTGCCTGGTACCTTCCAGCACTGTCTGGGTGACCTGAACTTTGAGTCCGTCTTGATATACCTGGACGATGTAATGGTGTTGTGTTCAGGGCATCGTTTGAAATTCCCTCAAAATATAGCTCATTTTGACCGCCTGCAGAAGTTGTAGCAAGTCCTAAAATGGATCCAATACCATGGGTTGAAGGTCAAGCCCAAAAGTGTCAGTCCTCACGAGACCAGAAAAAAATACTTGGACCACGTGATAATTCCAGAAGGTGCGCTTTCGATGGCCAACAAGGGCGAGGACATCGAGAGGTGGCCATTGCTCCGTATGATGCGATATGTACAAGCTTTCCTGGGATTGGTGGGGTACTACAGGAGATTTTCCCTAAAGTTCACTCACCTTTTTGGTCCTCTGAATGAACTGTTGAGGGATGACACTCAAGGGCTCTGGAATCACCCTGTCCAATGGGGGCCCCCACAACAGGAAGTATTGAAGAGCATGAAGGCTGCCTTAATTACTGAACAAATTATTGCTTATGACTGATTTGACACCCCGTTTCTGCTTTATACCAATGATAACCTACATGGACAGGGAGCAGTGTTGTCGTAGATAAAAAAGTGCAGGTAGCAAGTGATTTCATATGGGAGTCGATCCCTAAGAGAATCAGAATGTAATTCCCTCAAAATAAAGCTCATTTTGGCTAGAACTACTAGCCTTGCTCTGGGCTATGACTGAACGCTTTGCAGAATATTTAACAGGGGTTGAAGTGATGATGAACAATAATTCACTGGTCCACCTGGAAGATGCTAAACTAGGGGCAATGGAGCAAACGTGGATGACCCGTCTATTGAAAATCATTTATCGCATAAGATTCCGCTCTGGATAAAAAAATGCAAATGCTGATAAGTTATTGTGAGTTCCCCTGGGGGCAACCAACAGGAGTGTTAATGATGAACTTGAAGACATCAAGACCCCGACCTTGTCCAGGTGCCCCTTTTTCCAGAGCATGGTGTATTTAAGTGGGGTAGCCTCTGGGATGCCCACTGTGCTTGGGAGAACTTCCGCTGACTCAGAGAAGGCCCAGAATAAGAGCAAAGACATAAGACAAGTTAAGTGCTGGGTTCAGAATAAAATCTGGCGTCATCCAGAAGAGTGGGTGGAACAATCAGCAGAGGATGAGAAGCTGTTGTGACAGTAGAACAAATTGTGTGTGTGGAACAGGGTCTCTTGTATCCGATGGTTTATCTACAGGCCGAAGTGCAACATCGGCACCAGCTTGTGATTTCCATGACATTTGGTCCCATGGCCGTCTGTGAGGCTCATGATAAGAGGGTCTCTTTTGGAAGTGAGGAGACCTATAAATTGCTTCAGAGAAAAATGTACTGTCCAGACCTAGAAAAAATCGAAGTATGTCAGTAGTATCGAGCATGTGGGTTGAGTAGGATCCCTGAACAGAGGGCCCCTGTCCAAACCATCAGAGCTTTCACTTCTCTAGAGATACCTATAATAGACTAAATACAGTTAGAGTACTTGGTGAAGACCGATCACTTTACTAAGTATGCGGTGGCAGTGCCAACAAGAGATCAGAGAGCTGAGTCAACCACCAAGGTGGTGTTTTGGCACTTCATTCAAGTATTTGGGTTCCCACAGAGAGTTCACTCAAATCAGGGGACGTTTTTCCAGGGCATTGTCATGAAGCAGCTCTACCGTCTGTATGGTGAATGATGCCGTTCCACTCGCAAGGTAACAGTGCTTGCAAACGCTTCAACCACACTCTCCTTCTGATGTTGAGAACTCTCGAGAGTAAACAGAGAGCTTGCTGATTTGAATATTTGTCCGAACTAATGTGGGCCTTTAACAACCAGACACACCACACTACTGGGTACTCCCAGGGGCGGAACTACCATGGTGCAGCTGGTGCAGCTGCACCAGAGCCCCGACCGGCTAGGGGGCCCCTTCAAGTCTGCAGGGGGCCCCCAGCCGACCCCTGTAAGACGTTGTCAGTTATCAGAGGAGATGAGGGTCAGGCAAGGGAAGCAGGAAGCTTCCTGCTTCCCCTGCCTGATCCCGCCCCTTCTCTCCTCTGCCCCTCCGGCTCCCTGGCGCGGGCTCACCAGGTAGGAGCCGCCGCAAACTCCTCTCCGCCGGCCGCCAGCACCACATCGCACCCCATCCTCCCCCCGGACAGCGCTGGCGGCCAGCAGCACCACAACACAGGTAGGAGAGCCGATGACCCCCCCGCTCAGCCCCTGCCGACGATGGCCACCAGCACCCCCTCCCGGACCTCACCGACGGCTGCACCAGGGACCCCGGGGCCACAGGTCCGCCACTGGGTACTCCCACATATGTTTGGTAGGGCCAGTAGGGATTTACACATGATCACCTGGTTGACGCTCCATGGTCCACCTCTGAGTGGGCTCATGAAAATCGACTGTAAGCAGTGCATCAGGTGCTGGGAGGACGGTTAAGCCAGCTGACCTATAATGAGACTCAGGACTGGTACAGAAACAGATATTCTCCCTGACGGAGAGAGAATGCTGGTAAGGACCAAAGAGCAGTCCAGCAAACTAGATGACCGGTGGGAAACGACACCCAATGTGGTAAAAGGAGCGTGGGACCAAAGATTTTTGTTTGTGAAGTAGAACCTGTGGAAACTGGGGGACAGACTAGTAATCTCCACCGTAATATGGTATGATGATTTTAGTTTGGGGACCTCGAGCCCAAAGGCACCTGAGCCTGCGCCAAGAAAGGCAGGCCCATCTGAAGAACTAGAGTGATGGGCTTATAATAATAATAATAACAATAATAATTTACTTATATAGCACCGACATATTCCGCAGTACTTTACAATACAGTGATATACAAACGGTCATAGGTAACAAAAAATATACAATACAGTTAGTAATTAAAGTAGAGAATCAATATAAAAAAAATCCAATGCACTAACCAGAGAATCAATGTAAAAAGTACAATAAATAAAGAGAGAAACAATGTAAAAAATACAGTACAGTAATTAATACAATAAATATAGAATCGATGTAAAAAGTACAATACAAAGGGATCCTGTCACCTCCAGAACGCCTCATAAGCTACCAAAACATGTCCCTGCAGCATCCTATCACTAATCTCACACTCTTTTTGTCTCCTAAAAGCATCCTGTGAAAGTGCATAAAAACGTTTTAATACTTACTCATTAGTGATTATAATTAGCAGGGGCTATATTCTTTAGTCCCTAGGGCGTGTTGTTTTGCAGCCTGAATGATCCAATGCCGATGGAGTGAAGCATAGAGAGTAAGAGATGGTGGTCAACAGTGTCAAAAGCTGCAGATAGGTCAAGAAGAATAACCAGAGAGTGGTCACCATTACGTTTTGTCGTCAGAAGGTCATTAGTCACTTTGATGAGGGCAGTTTCTGGAGAATGTAGGGGACGGAAACCAGACTGTAATGGATCTAGATGAGAATGAGTGGCGAGGTAATGGGTGAGGCGGGTGTAAACCAGGTGCTTCAAAAGTTTAGAGATGAAGGGGAGATTGGAGACTGCTCTGTAGTTATTTGTGCAGGATGGGTCAAGAGAGGTTTTCTTTAATAATGGAGTAATGATAGAATGTTTGAAGGAGGAGGGGAAGATGCCAGAAGGAGGGAGAGATTTAAGAATTTGGTTAGGTGAGTAGTGACGACCGAAGAGAGAGACACCCAGCGCTGGATGACAACAAAAGGGGGAAAGGAGTCCCTGATGCTAAAGGGGCAAAAAGGGAGATGGTGACCCCTAGAAAAACTAGCGCTGACACCTGGCTCCCCTAACATCCCTATTTAGTTTCCGCAACAGTCGCCGCCAGGATACCTATTCCCTGACTGTCCCTGGACTACCACTACACAGGGATCAGACCGGGTGATCACTAGTCAGCCCAGCTAGCAACTAAAGAAACACACAAGGGAAACAAAGAGGGAATAGATACACTTAGCTTGAGCAGATCCAAGCAGCAAACCAACAGACTCTAGGAAACACTGCTTTGAGCTAGGAAGCAACCAGGAACAGCTGAACAGCTATCACCAGCAGTGCATCCTGGGAGTTAAGAGAAATATATAGGCAGCTCAAGGTAAGGAATCAGCTGGGTTCTGGTGACCTCCAGCTTTAAGGGGAATGCCTCTTAAAGTGACAGAGACATTTTATTAAGATTTTGACTGTTTGGCCAAACGCTGGGACCTTCTGTGAGTGGCCTCTACAGTCTCATCCATGCCTCCTGACACACCCGTGACAGTCTGTTTGGCAATGTGAAGAGCAAGGTGTAGGTTTTTAGCATGAATTTATAATGGATAAAGTTTTCTGGTGAGTTGAGTTTCCTCCATCGGCGTTCAGGCTCAACTTGCTCCCTTACCTTTTGAGGGTCCATCTGTTCTCATATTGCCCATAAGGGTGAGCGTTGTATGACCTATGTGTCCTCCTAGAGAAGATGTACAGGTGGAGGCAGCTGTCTGAATTGTGGTGCCTCCTGTCGAAGACGCCTAGGACTTCCACACCAGTTCAACTGGCAGCTACCTCTGTTAATAAGCCTCAAGCATAAATGCCAGCTCCAGTCCCTCGAAGGACCACTCAAACCACTGCAGGCATACCTCCGTACGTTAGGTGCAGGACGATTTATTCTGGGACAGTGTGTCAAGGACACCAATGTCAGATGGGGTGGCATGTGGGTTGCTGGACGTGAAGCCAGCAATGTCAGCACCTGTCCATTAGGGGTCTCTGTTAAGACAGGCGAAAAGACGTACAGAGATCTACCTGCATCCCACTACAGAAAACTCTAGAGTCGGTACTTTCCTGTCACTAGTGTGAGTTTTGCCAGGACAACATGAACCTTACTCAGGACAGATACTAATCCAGATAGAGCATCTTCAGTTGTTGCCAAAGATGTTTCCTCATTTGGGCCCAATCATCTGTGGGTAATTAGATTAGAGATTCTCCCTGAGTGTGCCAAGTTGAGGCTCCCGGATCGTCTTTCAAGATCCAGATGGGTGAAAAAGACTGAAAACCTTCCCAGACGTAACTCTGGAGCTCAGGGCCCACCACGGATATCTTTAGCAGGAAGCGTGCATGCAACCAAGCCAGGTTATAGAGGCTGCAACCATTGTGAAAAGAACTAAACTTTACACTATTATAGATTGCAGTCAGTATTCACGTGTGGTACGCCTGTAGTCTTCTGCTGTGTGTGGCCTCGGAACTACTGTGCTGTCCCACCATCAGGCCATTTCAAGCACCCAGTAATTTACACTGTGTCACCAGAGTAATTTGTGCGATTATGTATTAGACAGGGTGGAAATTTGCTGCGCACGTCCGGCAATACCTCGGGTCAGTGTCATTAGGGCAACACGGTGATCCCGGTCAAACCTGACCAGGTGTATATAATATTGTGTTGGAGGTTACTCTTGTTGCTTTGTTGGAGATCCCTGTAAAATGCCCCTTTAGTTTAAAAATCCATGTTCTCCAAAACTGTCTGTGACCTGCTGTATCCTGATAATGTTAATCTGTGACCTGCTGTATCCTGATATGAATTCCTCAATACTCAGCTTACAGCATAACTGATTTAATTATTTGTTTGCCAATCCAAGGTTCCAGGCAACATTACATTTATCCCAGAAAAACCTTTTAAATTAACACCTGCAAAGTTCTTCTGAGTGGCTGACTTGTGAGACTGATACTAATGTCACACTATGATGACAGTAGGTGCTTATAATTATCCCATATAGAAATCCTATCTGTCCTGGTTATATTAGCCCCTTGGAGAAACTGAGCAATCAAAATATTATCATGACTGAGGCTAGGGTCACACCTGCAGATTTTACATGCGTTTTTGAGACTTGCGTTTTGTGAAAATGCATGCAAAAACGTATCCATAGGCCCCCATGCTAAAAACACATGCCCCAATAGCAAAAACGCATGTCTTACTGTACCATGCATTTTTGGGATGCCTCAGCACCAGAAAATGCTGCAAGCTTTTTTTTAACATGGGGCCCTTTGGGAAATGCATGCATTTTTATATGGCTCTAAATGGTACATGCGTTTTTGCATGCATTTTTGCATACGTTTTTTAAGGGTGCCCCACACCTATCAGCAAAAACGCAGGCTGGAAAAAAGCACCTTAAAAAACGCATGCCAAGTGTGACCCTAGCCTAAGATACATGTTGTGAAACTTGGTCCCTTTCCAAAATGTGTTAGTGAAAGTAACATGATTAGACCTCATTCATTCATCCGTGGTTAAACACGTGCATGAAAAATCATAGTGGTGTTAAGGGTTTTGCATCAGTGTGTTATATGTGTGTCCATTTTTACCATCAGTGTGTTATCAGTTTTTTCATGGATGGATCAATAAATGAATAAATCACAGAGCTTCCTTTTCAATGTTAAACATGTATAGCATACACACTGTATACTGAAGCCATATCCTATACTGTACATGTTTTTGATGGCCCCACTGACTTGTATTTGCCATTGTCATCTGTGCTGCCGGGACAAAAACGGACATCTGAAGAGCACCATAGATTATAATGAATACATTCTGTATCCGTGAAAAAATGGATAAAACACGTACCTACAACATGGACATGTGACTGAGGTCTTAGGCTAGGGTCACATTTGCGATGTGCCCCTAGCCTGCCGGATTCCGGTATTATCTTAGAACTTTTTCCAGCGCCGCATAGCGTTTCCGCTATGCGGTGCTGGAAACCGCTGCCCTTAGTTACCCGCTGTTTACCTGCACGACCTGTCACACAGGCAGCGGCTCGGAGGGCGTTTTACAGCGCCGCACAGGAAATCGTGTCTGCAACGGTTTCCAGCACCGCATAGCGGAAACGCTATGCGGCGCTGGAAAAAGTTCTAAGATAATACCGGAATCCGGCAGGCTAGGGGCACATCGCAAATGTGACCCTAGCCTTACACAGAGACTGAGTGTTATTTGCTTAGGCACTGTCTGCCTGCACAGAAAGTAGTATTGTATAGTAGGAGTAGGCCAACTGTGGTGCACACCATGGCCAGAGGTGATATTACCATGCTGTGCCGCCTATATCAATATACTCATCTTGAGGGCAGATGTGGCCCTCGTCGCTAGGCAAGACCTAAAAATGTATATGGAAGAAGTACAGAAGTTAAACCTGCTAGAGTGGAGACTTCCTGTCTGAGCTGGGATGTGATAACACCTATAAAGCAGCAGCTCTCACATCACAAGAATCCTACTAACAAATCTGCGGACATCCACCACCCCAACACAAGAGAAAGACGGGCTACCACCAGCTCCCACTTTACAGTGATACTCGTGCGAGTACCGAGTAGTGGCGAGCATGCTCGCTCATCACTAATCCCTGCTTTGTACTGTGTAATTGACTTGTGTGACTGCACAGGGACATGGTCTGATCATACCACATCTCCTGTGCTGAGATAATCTTATATATGTGTCCCTTCTATGTACTGTGTAATGGATGTGTCTGACCATACAGGGACATGGTCTGATCATACCACATCTCCTGTGCTGAGATAATCTTATATATGTGTCCTGCTATGTACTGTGTAATGGACGTGTCTAACCATATAGGGACATTGTCTTACCATACCACATCTCCTGGGCAGGGGAGAAAGTAAATAAAAAAAAGAGTGTGCAGACATTACTGCATGGAATTCCAAATAATTTTTTTTCTTTGAGGTAAAATGTTTTTAAAAACAGTTTGGAAAATTCTTTACCACTCAAAAAGAATCATCCCATGCTGTAATGTCTGTATACTCACTTTTGCATCATCCCCTGCCTAGGAACGGTGTACAGTATGTTCAGACCATGTCTCCATACAGTCACACACATCCTTTGACTGATGTTTATATTTTCTTATGTCCTGATTTAAAATAAAAAACACTTCTATTTTTAACCTTAACTTATGGATTTTACATAAGGCTTGGGTCAAATTTGCGTTGGTGTTTTGCATCCTGATCCGGTTTTGAGCATTAAAAATGCTCAAAACTGGATCAGGATCCGCAGCCCATAGGCTGCAATATAAAAACCGGATTGCCCAAATTGCAATCCGGTTACCAGATCCAGTTTTGCAGCCTACGGTAAAAATCATGCAGGCAGCATCTATCGCAGCAGTTGCAAAACCGGATCCGGTTTTGTTAACATGGGCGCCTATGGGGCCGGATCCAGTTAAATGTACTTTGCAGTACCAGATCCGGTTCCGGATCCGGTTTTGAAAATTGCAAATATATTTTTACTAAAACCGGATGAATTAATGCATCCAGATCCGGAATGAGTATTGCATTTTGACAACTTTTAAGAAGTATGAAGGCACAGTCCAATAATGCATCCGGTAATGGATGCGGTTACCAGATTGTGCCTTCTAAGTGTGACCCTAGCCTAAAACACATATGACAGTATGTACAAGGGAGATGAACAAGAAAAATCTTTACTGTAGCCAAAATTGTACTCAATTTTATATATAAAAATTTATTGAACATTTATTCTTTACATTTATTGGAAATTATTATTGTGCCTTTTCCTTTTCTCTTATACAAGGCGTGCAGATCTTCTCTGTGAAGCTCCAGCAGTAGTCCCCAATCAGGTTCACATTTCAACTACCTTGGTATCGTCATTCCATGTCCTTGATATTTTTCACCTTGCTCTCCGAGTAAAGTAGATAAATTGATTGCCCTTATGGTTGTTAGTACCGGTATATTGGAAGCTAAGGATTAAGCTAAAGATTGATAAGTTGGAAATGTTTTTGATCAAATCAGCTGATGTGGTGCCCCATTGGTCGGAATGCCATGTAGGGGTACTGCACCCATAAAAGAGAGTGTGGTACTCCTGTGACTAGGGTATTGGGGTTTCACATAAGGGACTCTCAATTACCCATCCACACACCTTAGTGCAGGCGGGACGTGGGTGGACCCGTTGTCAGGGAGACCCAGTCCCGGTGGGAGGGGCTAGGTGGGTTAGTGGAAGAGCGAGAAGAGAGTTAGTGGAGAAGAAGTCTGAGGAGAGATCCTGTGGGGAGTGAGGAGGACAGGACGGCGGAGAAGCCATTGTGAAGAAGAGGGAGCCTTTTTGCACCAGGTGTTGTGGTGCGCCCGAATTCGGGCCCGGTACCACTACTGACCGGAGGGATCCAGTCCCAGAATGGAGGACAGGTTCCGAGACGTGCAAGAGTCTATCCCTGAGCCGTCAAACCAGAGGCCCGAGCTTCTTTAGGAAGTCGTGGCCGAACACCCGGCATAATCCCCAAAAGGCGCCATATAGGGTCCGGAGGACGAGGAAAGGAGCCCTCCCGAGATGATCTGTGGGAGCTGGCTGAGGGCTCTGCGTGCGGGAGCGCTGAAGAGAAGCAGGAGAGAGAGCTCGGTGAGGAACAGAGTAAGGAACCGGCAGGCACACCACCGAGGGTCCCAAGTGAAATATCCCGGTCTCCAAGTGACTACCCAGGCAACTAGAACCCATGAGAACTGTAACGTCTGTCCGCCTGCATTAAGAATCTGCAAGTAAAACCCGTACAGAGCTAAAGACTGTGTGACTTACTTTATTTGTCTGCGCCTGAGGCGTGGCGCCACGGATGGTCAGGCGTCACACCGCGATATTACACCCATAAAAGTGGTGTAATTTTTTCCAACTGTAGGTGGATGCAGAGGCAGATGGGAGGGACCCAATCCCAGCACTCCCACACTGACTTAGGGGATGGAAAAGGCACATACCCTAGGAGGGAGGAGAGTCGGGAGGACAGAACAGGAAAGTTGCAGACTGCACCTGAGGGAAGATGAAAGGGGGTCCTGAGGGGACCTTGAGAGAGAGTGCCTGACACGTGAGTCTTGGCCTGAGAGAGAAAGAGGGAACCCCAGTGCGGAGCGACCATACTTTGAGGAGCTTCCCCAGTCCACCACGGAAAGCCGGATCTGAGGAAACGGCCAGAGTCCAGATCTGAAGTCATCAACCAGCTGCTGTGGTTTGGTTACCGGCCACAGCACCCTGCGGTTACCGAGCGGTCCACCCGTGATTCCATAGAGGTCGGGGTTGAAGTTGGAGAGGTAGAAGGGAAAGAGAGGAGACCCAGGATTACTTTGAGGGAACAGGGAAAGGACTTATCCCAGGCAGGGAACACAGGAAACGGGTTCGTCAACTAAGGTATACCACGGGTACCTCCATACCGCTTTTCATCCACTTACAGCCACCCAGAAGGTTACCTGTTATACATCTGTACCGAACTGTGAATGCTGTATCAGTAGATGCTTGTTTCCAGTAAAGTACCTGGTAGAGAGTGAACTTGTCTCTGTGTCTCTGTGCTACCGATATTGTATCTCTTTACTTCTACTCAACGCTGCCCAGGCGGTCCAGCTTTACCTGTACAAATCTATACCACCTAGCCGCAATACCAATTCCGTCCGGAGGACTCTGGCGGCACTGGTGACCCCTCACCAGGTACTACAGGTGGCGTCACGAAATAACTTTTATCTCATCACCTTCAATTTACCCCCCATTAGTTGTCCCCCCAGGGACACGGGCTCAGCCATTGCCACCAGTGATCCCCCGGACCTCGCACCTGAAACCAAAGTACTAGGCCCTGGGCGCGACAGGGGAGCCATTTCACTGTGCAGTAAACTGTCCTACAACCCTCATCATCTACAACTGCCCCGGGGATCCCGCTCCACCTATGGGGAGCGTAACCATCTTGCTGCTCCACCATTGCCCCAGAGGTCTGTCCCGCAGCGCCGGTAACATTACCGGAAACCGTAGGTGGCATCACAAACTATTTTTATTTTATTATTATTTTTACTTTTTCCACTTTTTCAGCGACCACCAGGGCTACAGGACCGGGCAACAGGCCCTAGTGACATTCCTGTGAAACCAAGCGCCCGGGATCGGGTACCCCACGGCCCTGGGGTGGGTCACTGACATGTGCAGGGGATGATGCGAGCTCAGTGCGTGAGCGCGCTTGAGAGAGGCATGACCAAGAACGTACATATACACCCTGGGTCATAAGAGGATTAAAGAAATGGGTCATCTGCAATACCAAGACAGGTATTTAAACTTGGGGTTATTCAGTTTGGAAAAACGAAGGCTTAGGGGACATTTCTTTAGAATGTACAAATAAATGAGGGGACAATACTACTACTAAAATGTAAAAAATGCCTTCCATGATATTACCAGTTAAGTGTACTAGATTCTGTGATTGGTCTGATTTCCAAATGTGGTATTGGGAAAGAATTTTTTTTCCAAATATGGAGCTCAATGTCTGCCCCATGGGGTTTTTGGCTTCTTCTGGATCAACATGTTATGGCCGCTTTACACGTCCCGATATCGTCGTCCAACTTCGATAAAAAGTCACGTGGTTCGTACGTTGGCGCCGATATCGTTCGTGTGTTGTGTGGTGTGAATGTGCAATTCGATGCAAGAACGATGCCAGACCGATAGATATCAGAGGAGAAATGGGCAGGCTCTCCAACTGCCCGATATTGAATGGACGACCTGGCAGGATCGTGCTGTGTGACAGCCCAACACCGATTTGGAGAGCAACTTCCCCTATTCACTCCCATGTTAAATTGTCGTTCCCTGGTTCGCGCGTACAAGGGGGCGTATACATCGCAGTTGTGTTGCCTGCCGATATCTTCCTGTGTGACAGCTCCTATGCGATCTGGAATTTCAGCCAAAAAGTGCACGCTCCCGTGCCGTTGTATACAATATCGAAACGATGTTGGGACGTGTAAAGCGGCCATTAGGGTATAGGTTATTTTTCAGACTATAAGGACTTGGTCCCACACTGCATATTTGGTGGAGAAAAATCTGCACCAAATACGCATCTTAGTGCAGAAAAATACGGACCCAAAACATATTGTGTTTTTGGTGCACGTTTGGTCCGTGTTTTCTCCTTGCATATTTTATAACACAGTCAGATACAGGAGGGCTGAAAAACACTACAAAAAATGGATCATTAACCGATATGCTGCAGATTTTTCTGCATCCAAAATTTGCACCAAAGACGGAAGGATCAAAAACCCAGACTTTGCTGGCTTCAGGATATAGATCCAGATTTGATGCAGAATTTTCTGTACCACATTTCTGGCGTGGACACTGGACCTAAGTGTAGCACCCCTGCGGACCGGTGACCGCAGAATAAAACAACTGAGATAGTGAACCATGTACCCCAAACCAAACACCCAACACGCTCCCGAATCCCTATACCTAGGACTTTATGTCAGGCAAGGGAGAGGTGGGAGAGAGCTGAGTGGTGGCTGGAGCTTAGAGGTGACACCTGTAGAAGGAGAAGGAGCTACAGTAGTTACTTTATGGAGAGAATGATAGTTAGTCAGTTTAGTTGGAGTTGAAGCAGAGGACGGGAGTAACAGAGGAGAAGGACAGTAACAACAGAGAGAAAACCGGGACCCGGTGGCCGGTGTCATCAGAGGCTGACCGGGTCCAAGGCTACTGACCCTCAGAGAGACGTTAGGAGGGTTTGAAGGTGAGCACAGGTCCAGAGTTCCTGGTGAGTAAAGGGACGAGGAGGAACTGGACTCCTAGTTAAAACATAGCTGAAGAGACTGACCAGGTGTAGTGGAGAAGGAGTCCAAGGTGGAAGACCGACTTTACGAAGACACCGAGGGACTGGGTTGACTGACAGGGTACCGGCCCTGTAAAAGTGGTTGGCTGCTTTACAGTCTGGCCACAGATTAACTGGTGAGGGTCTTTATGCCCGAAACCGTACAGACTGTCACACTGAAGGAAAGGCCTCAAGATGCCCAGGAAAGTCCACAACTGCTAGCCCTGAGGTACTGAGCAGTCCTGAAGAAACCCAAAAGGATTAAGAAAGGGGGTGCTTTTGGTGATCCATCTCAGCTGCTGTATTGGCTACCGGTACCGCTCACTGCAGGAAAACCGAGACTGTGTAAAACAACAGCAGTGAGTAAAGTACCTGGTTGAACTTGAGACTTGTGTAAGAGATTTATTGAGGGTCCATGGTTACAGATACCAGCATCTGAGAAGTTACAAGGTTGAGAGATCCGAAGCACAGCTGTCAGAAGTAAGTTGCACCCCCACAGTCACCTCACAACCACCCCAAATTAGACTACTATCACCAGCCCAGGGGATAAACCAGCCCTGCCCATGGAGGGCTCGTCACCTTGCTGCACCACACCACTATCCCCCAGAGCTGAGACAAGCAGTGGCGGTCATATCTGGCCGCATACCACGGGTGGCATCACTGACAAATTTAATTTTATTTTTACCCCTTCTTACTTTTTTCCCCTTTTAATTGCAGTCCCTCCAGGGCAACGGAACCGGTCCACGGCCACTACCGTAACATTCCACCTGTGACCAGACAGCAGTGACCGGTCCCGAGTAACCCACGGCCCTGGTGGGCAATGCAACATGGTGTCAGGAACAGGTTCACAGATCCGGTTAAACCAGGTCTAGTGCACCTAAAGACTGTGTAATTGACTTTATTGAACTGTGAACTGTGGATTGAGCCGCCATTGCTGGGCCTCATAACTGTAAAATGGCGCCTCGTGACTGTGCTGATTTGTGCTGCACCACACAGTTAATTCTACTGCGTCACACGGAGAGCAGGAGAAAAGGATGTGAGACGATTGAGAAAGGCCCCCCGCTCTGATTTAAGAAGAAGGCGCCTCAGCGGAAAGGACAGAGTGGTCCGGTCAGGCAATGGCGGATAGAGGTAGCGACCCTGCTGGCATCCCAGCAACTGGCTGGATGCTGGGAATGAGAGCCAAACTGCTAACCGAGGAGGTGGATGAGTTGGGCCATCAGCTGCAGCAAGCCCACCTCACAGTCCTGGAGCAGTGGCAATCCCGGCTGCAACATCGAGCGGCCACTTACTGGGCCGCATATCACCTGCAAACTCCTGATGTGGTGGTCGAGGAGATCACAGAGGAGGAGGAACCCGACACCAACAAAGATTTGCTGGTAACAGAGCAGCCCCTGATCCCGGTCGACCCTCCCAGTCCATTGAGTCCCACGGTGGCCTGCCCCTGTCCAACTTGGGAGGAGTTCCCTGCCCCCGTTACGGGACTAACCGAGACACTACTCCCTGTGTTACCGAGACCAGAGACCCTCAGAGGGGAGATGTGATGGTGGTGGGAGTCCTCCGGTGAGGATTTGATGGGCTTCCCTGGGGAGGTAGTGGTAGGCTAAGAGCGGGTTGAGAGCATTCTCCGAAGCAAATTCCTCCGCTGGTGGTCCAATCGGTGGGCCGCACAGGATGCGGAAAGACGACTCCAACATTTAGCACTGGTGGCTAAAACAGTCGAAGGCCGAGGCTCGGGTTTTCCCGACTACTACCCAAACTCCCCGACGGGAGGGAGTTGTTGTGGCCTTCTGCTTTAAAACAGGGTACGGGTTTATTCAGGAGTGCAGGTCCTCCCGGAACGTGTTTGTGTCCCGAACTGATGTGGAGTCCCATCCTCCCACGATGGACCAGTTGACGTAGCACCGATGACCTGTACATTCTTAGGCTATGAAGCCAAACCCCTCTGCTGGATGAATGCTACCACCATGCCTTGGGTACATTGGCTATCAAATTCATTGGCCTTTAGCTCATGCAACCACTCTCTGATGATGGCATCCGCAAGTCGAATCTCAAGAAAGGAGACAGGCTGGGGTGGTTCATGTCATATGAGATAGTTGCCTGGAGAGGGTAGGGATCCCCACATGGCATTCTCTCAGTCAAAGGCCTCTGGTGGGGGTGCTGCACAAGGCTAGGAAACAGGTTCTTCTGCCTCTGCTACCTCCTCCTCGTCCTCATCCTCCTCATCACGCTCCTGGATTTACAGGTCTAATAACGCCAGGCATGCTGCAAAACCCTCGTGAGTGTGACATCTGCTGCTCCTGGCTGGCATGTGGAATGGCTCACCTCCTGCCTGTTATCTGCTTAGTACCTCTTCTGGCATCGGATCCCAGCACTGGATCCTGACCTCGCTACATATGAGGTCCAAGGTGGGTAGCATGGTGGTACTTATGTGTCCTGTGTGGGCTGCTTTGGTTCTGGTGCTGAAGCACCCTCAGCCCCTGGGATGGTGAGGAAGGTGACATATCTTGGGATTGATCCATGATTAATATCACTGGCTGCTTACTGCATGCAGACAGTAGCAAAGTGTAGCAGAGTGTAGCTGTATTGTACTGTACTGCCAAGATGGCGCTGGGCTCCGTGGTGACACCTCTTTGCTTTGCCTGATGGCCCACCTCTTCCAGGGCCAGGAAACAATCACATACAGAATATTGTTACTTGCACAATCTTGTTGCCTAGCTCTTTATTAACCCCTCCATGGGGTGGGCTGCATAAGGCACCGGACGTACTTTACAAATCCCATTCCCCATGTGACAGGTAACACCTTAGCTTGCAGTTGGTTGAGGTGTATATTGAAGCCTCACATTTTTAGAGCAAAAATAAGGAAAACAAAATAGTTTATTCAGCTCATCCATTCATCTGGAATGTTGATTAAGGCTGGTGGGCAGCAATGCACAGACAAGTTCAATATTAATGATACATACAACAGACTTGTGCACGTGCAAAAAATCTGTATTCTAAACATATGTAAAATATGTAATAAAATTAAATTAATTTGTGATTGCAAACATTTTCAGGAAGAAACTGAGTATTATCTGACAGAATTGCAGGGGTGTCAATACTTTTGGCCACAACTGTATGTGAAGCATGTAATGGCCGTATGCTATTTTTATATGAATTGCTATCACATAATTATAGGAGAGATGGCCTTGCATGCTGCTGACCCTCTGCAATAATAAAGGTTCGCTCTAAAAAAAAAAAAATAATAATAGTTGTAAGATTCCTGGACTTCACAGCTGCCACATCTGGCACTGTTTCCAAAATGTACACCGTATAGGGGCAAAAACACCTGCAAACTTCAGGAAGCTTAAAAATAATTATTTTAGAGCTCAAAAAAATTCTACAGGTTGAAAGAAAATAAGGTTAGGTGTTATTCCCAGCCAGCGGGTCTTCAGGTGAGCATTTTGGCCCAAAACAATCAGGGAAAGCTTTTGGACCATTTTAAATTTCAAACTTTTTTCCAAACAAAGCCGCGAACCTAATCTGTAATGTTTGTGAATTTGAAATTGGCAAACATGTTCGGGAAAAGCTCGCCCATCTCTAATCATGAGCCCAATATTCATCCATAAATGAACTTTGAACATGAACTTTGTCATATAAAATTAACATTTTTGAGCAATTTTATAAATAGTTAACTGCTTTCGAGCATAATCCCTTTTTGCATAACACTGGATTTATGCAAGGTGTAAATAAAATATTGAAATATATTCTGTTCTTATATATGTCAATATTCATATATATATATATATATATATATATATATATATATATATATATATATGAAGCTAATTCTTTATTTTAAGATGGTAAAAAGAAAGATTACTTCAATTTAACTGCTTAATTTAACTACTGCGCTATTCTTTGTTGGTGTTTGCTTTAATAGAGCCACAAATTGCACTAAGGGGTAATGACCAATCAGAAAGTGCCTTTAGCTTACTAATGTAATTTATAACGGCCATAGACGTGATTTCTCTTAAAAATGATATAATCATTTTTGATCACAGCATAATTGTCCCAAAATGACTGAATATCTCATAAACAAGATGATTACCCAGAACGATTTGACCAATTTCATACTTGCTTGATCATCTGCAGAATATTCACCACGTCTAGGATGCTCAATGGCACTCCTTGTAAATTATTATTTATGGCATGTCACAGCACTGTCAAATACAAGTCAATTGTCAACAGATTTCAATATACATTTTCAACCAAAACCCCTGATTTGTGAATTAGCCCATCACAACCACATTGGAATTTTCCAGCACTAGAATCCACATCAGATCACTTCCTCCATCATGTCTTTTTCCCATCTATAACCTAACTGTAAAGTCTGTGGTGAGAATTTATTAGTAAATACTTGTACCCATCTCTATTGTCCTCTCTTTATCTCGTTTCCTCTTATGCTTTGACTCGCTCCATCTTTCTGCATCGGAGAAGTCTCTTCTGCCTTTCTCTCGTCTCCTTCCCTATGTCAGTATTCTTCTGGTTAATTTCCCTGATACAGTTTTACTCCCCCCCATACAAACCTGTCAGGCCTGCTCTTCCCCACTTATCCATCTCATGAATATTAACCAGCAGCTGCTGTCACACGCGATAAAACTCCCCAATCCTCGACAAATATGTCCTAATCTCTCCAATTTGGGGGTGCAAATATTCCTTGCGTGTCCTGTTTGCAACCTAGATAAAGAGAGCATCTCCCATAATCCTACACCATGAATTCAAGAGGTGGAGGAACGCAGGGAGAAATAGGAAGGAAAGATTAGCTGCTCTCCCTGCAGTCCCCTGGCCTGTGACATCTGATTGTGTGCTTACATTTAATAATTCAGCTTGTGTTTTCAGAAGTAGCAGAAGTGTGCTGAGCTGGTGGTGAGAAGACTCTGTAAAGGTACATGATATACATAGAAGGAGGAGGGCCCCCTTGGGACCCATCTGCTATTGAACTGGTGCTGACAACTTCAGGTAACAAAACAACTTGATAGTAACTGGCAGCATTGTCAATCAGTATCTAAATTATTATTGGCATCATTGGCATCAACTACATACTGTGAGTTCTTCATGAATATACTTCACGCTCTAATTAAGCCATTGGTCAACAGTAACAAAATAACTTTATCTCGTTACAAATATTCTCTTTTTTTAAAAAAAAATGTAACATTACAAGCTGTGTCTAGAATTATTCATACAGGACAAAGTTAAACCAAAAAACCTCCAGGATAAAGTTATATAGTATTATTACGGTAATACTTCATTTTTTTTTCCTCTAGTCAAGTTTTTGGAATATATTTTCACAGAATTTTACCTGCAGGAAAAATTAAAACTTGCCATACACCTTAGGGTGCTTTCACATCAGCGTTTTTCGTAATTCGCGGCAGATGCGGTGAAAAAACCGCATCTGCCGCGTTTGCCGCATAACGGTTCCACTTGCGGCACGGTTGCGGTTTTTTCCATAGGAAGTATAGGGGGACTTGCGGCAGATGCGGCAAGTGCGGCTTTGCACTTGCGGCAGGTGCGGCAGCGAAAAAAACCGCGGTCAGCCGCGGTTTTTTTCGCTGCCGCACCTGCCGCAAGTGCAAAACCGCACTTGCCGCATCTGCCGCAAGTCCCCCTATACTTCCTATGGAAAAAACCGCAACCGTGCCGCAAGTGGAACCGTTATGCGGCAAACGCGGCAGATGCGGTTTTTTCACCGCATCTGCCGCGAATTACGAAAAACGCAGATGTGAAAGGGCCCTTAGACAGTTGTCAGCTAAACAATGGTTCGACTGATCGCACTTATAGCAGGTGTCTCCCATGGTTCTCCCTTACATAGGAGAGCTCAACAGCGCTCCTGTGTTTCCTACGAAAGAGCTGCTGCCAGATATCATTGGCTGTGTCTTATCTCTTGGAAAGTAAAAAGATTGGCATTCGGATATTGGGCATACCGGATCCTTCTGTCCCCCAACATCATCTACAGTTGTGGCCAAAAGTATTGACACCCCTGCAATTCTGTCAGATAATACTCAGTTTCTTCCTGAAAATGATTGCAATCAAATTCTTTGGTATTATTATCTTCATTTAATTTGTCTTCAATGAAAAAACACAAAAGAATTGTCCTAAAGCCAATTTGGATATAATTCCACACCAAACATAAAAAAGAGGGTGGACAAAAGTATTGGCACTGTTAGAAAAATCATGTGATGCTTCTCTAATTTGTGTAATTAATAGCACCTGTAACTTACCTGTGGCACTTAACAGGTATTGGCAATAACTAAATCACACTTGCAGCCAATTGACATGGATTAAAGTTGACTCAACCTCTGCCCTGTGTCCTTGTGTGTACCACATTGAGTATGGAGAAAAGAAAGAAGACCAAAGAACTGTCTGAGGACTTGAGAAACCAAACTCATGTATGTAAAGTGCTATGGAAGTAATAGTGCTATATAAATGAATGAATATTATTATATATTATTATTACCTGAGACATAAAAAAGCCAGGCTGGAGTTTGCCAAAACTTACCTGAGAAAGCCTAAAACGTTTTGGAAGAATGTTCTCTGGTCAGATGAGTCAAAAGTAGAGCTTTTTGGGCAAAGGCATCAACATAGAATTTACAGGAGAAAAAAAGAGGCATTCAAAGAAAAGAACACGGTCCCTACAGTCAAACATGGCGGAGGTTCCCTGATGTTTTGGGGTCGCTTTGCTGCCTCTGGCACTGGACTGCTTGACCGTGTGCATAGCATTATGAAGTCTGAAGACTACCAACAAATTTTGCAGCATAATGTAGGGCCCAGTGTGAAAAAGCTGGGTCTCCCTCAGAGGTCATGGGTCTTCCAGCAGGACAATGACCCAAAACACATTTCAAAAAGCACTAGAAAATGGTTTGAGAGAAAGCACTGGAGACTTCTAAGGTGGCCAGCAATGAGTCCAGACCTGAATCCCATAGAACACCTGTGGAGAGATCTAAAAATGGCAGTTTGGAGAAGGCACCCTTCAAATATCAGGGACCTGGAGCAGTTTGCCAAAGAAGAATGGTCTAAAATTCCAGCAGAGCATTGTAAGAAAGTCATTGATGGTTACCGGAAGCCGTTGATCGCAGTTATTTTGGCTTAAGGTTGCGCAACCAAGTATTAGGCTGAGGGTGCCAATACTTTTGTCTTGCCCATTTTTGGAGTTTTGTGTGAAATGATCAATGTTTTGCTTTTTGCTTCATTCTCTTTGGTGTTTTGTCAATTAAGACAAATTAACTGAAAATAATAATACCAAAGAATTTGTGATTGCAATCCTTTTCAGGAAGAAACTGAGTATTGTCTGACAGAATTGCAGGGGTGTCAATACTTTTGGCCACAACTGTATCAAGGGACAGATATAGGGCCACATACACATTAGTCCATTAGCTGGAATTATCGATAAAGATCAGGGAATGCAGAGACTCACATGACTCATCTGGCCCGGCCTCTTTTTGTTAACTACATAACATCTAGACCAGCTATTCTGGTAGAGAAGAGGACTACTTAAAACGAAACTGGACCCGCCTGTCTGACTAGTCTACAGCATGGCTCAACCCTGTAACATATCCGGCTGCCTTCATCCAGTCACTGCCTAAGAGACATTGCCCACAGATTGGGCAGCATGTATCAGCTGTCAAATTTCCTTTGACTGTTTGGGTACCATCACACCTGGTGACATCACTGCCGATTATATAAGCGATGCAGGGGCGTGGCCTATCGGCAGCAACAGTGCCGCTGTATCGCCTAATGTAAAGGGGCTATGTCGCCGTTAAATATCGACTATGAGTGGTCGCCTGGTTTCTCAGCAGGGCTCTGAAACCAGGCGAGCACTCTGGGGCGATGTGTACACATCTCCCCATGTAACATGCCGATCGGCGCTGTTACAGGCGATGGGAGCCATAGGCTCCCATGTTATAGCATCGTCACTGGGGTTTGTAGACACTCCAGTGGCGATGCCGCCTGTAACATCGCCGGTGCGTCACCGGAGGTATCGCCGCGTGTAAACACGTGACGGCGACGCTGGCGGGGCGCCAAAAACGTTCGCGCCCCCGTGCGTCGCTGGCGACATCCCTAGCGAAGTCACCAGGTGTGACGGTACCCTTGAGAAACCATGTTCATGAAATATTACATATTGCAATGTATGCCATAAAAACTCTCCTGCATTAAATAATAACATTCTGACAATACATAAAGGGAAAAAAAATCGAGAAGTAAGGCTAGGGTCATACATGACATCCATTTTGCCCTGGATTCGTTATTGGCATCAGCTTTTGGACTTTTTTTCCTAAGTCCAAAAACAGATTCTGTTAATGGATGGTGCACCTAAGTGTCCCTGCGTTTTTCAAAAACATTATGCTGTTGTTTCCTGCCCCCCAAAAACACTGCAGGCAACATTTTTAGGTGCAGTAAAAAAATGCATAGTGTTTTTTAACATGGGGTCCTATGGGAAATGCAGCTGTTAACGCATGGTACGTATAGGTACCATCTATTAAAGCTTATGTGTTTGTTTAAAAAAAAATGACAAAGTCCAAAAAACGTTGAGAAGCACAGGAGGGTCAAAATGCAGCCTAAAATTAATGGATTGGTTAATGGGAACACTCTAAAAAACAGATTGGCATGTGTGACTCTAGCCTAATGCAAGATGTTCTAAAGGTCTAAACTGTGAACAGGCCCTAATGTGCTGAGTGCTACAACTTTGCACCGCACACCACTTTCAAATACAACTCAATAGACCAATATCTTGAAGCACTTCTGTGTATTTGCTTGTACATAAACAACCAACAGAATAAAGATATATGTTATACATATTCAAATGTTAAATAATCAGGGGCGTAACTACAACAGGTGCAGGGGTTGCGATCGCACCGGGCCCTGCAGCCTAGGGGGGCCCATAAGTCCCTTTGGCCTATAGAAAAAGACTAATGCTATTAAAGATTTGCAATAATTGGGGGCCCCGTTGGAGGTTTCGCATGGGGGCCCCTGGGCCTGAAGGTACGCCACTGTAAATAATATTATCAAACTGCTTCCATCACCCAGTAGTATAGTCTTAGTTTCTCTTGCATCATTTGTTGCAGTCACCCAAAATAAAATTTGACTTAAAGGGTTATTCCTTCATTCCTTTATTCAGTTGGTCCCTATCCAATATTCAGTTGTCCCCTATCTATAAGTTACTCGTACCAAGGGATTTGGCCCCTAGGATCCTCCATGACCCAGAATTTAGGCTCTGGACCTGGGCTGTGCTAAGTCCTGTCTTGAATAACGCAAAGATGTCCATACTCTGCCCCCACATCATACAAGTTTATGGGATTGCCAGCCCTCCGGCGATAACATATTTTGGGAATAACCCTTTAATTATATTCTCATTGTAAAATGCCTGACTGGCTTAAAGAATCTTATTTCATATCAGGCTGCTATTCAATGGAACAGATCACTGATCAGCCATTATGTCCAGGGAAAGAAAGCAGCAAGACTTCATTCCCCCTGAAGTGGTGTTGCAGAGAAATCAATAGGCTATTTTTGAAAAGCATGGCATTATTTAGTGGCTTCCCTTTATGGATAACAGAGGAGTTATCTGAGCAGGTAAGCTATTACAACCCTTTTATTATGGTGTTATTATATTTAAACTGGTACTGTTATAGCTCCTTTAAAAATTGGTGATAATGAGCTTGAACGCTTATGGAAATGTAAAACACCTGTGGATGTCCTATGAATCCATCGGAATGCAAACTTCAATATATGGAACCTGGGATTCTGTCTATGGAGAATAATATATTGTCTGCTAGAAATCAAAGTATATCTGCTAAATGGCTATTACATCTACTATTATCTGATCTGTGCACCTTGTACATGCTATTATATATGAGAGATCCTTAAATCCGTAGCAATGTTTTTTGTCCCCCAGAGGTTGTGAATGTAGTTCTGAAATTAAAGGGGATCTTTAACTAGAATTCACAATACAAACTGGATTGATTATTATATTGATGTCTTAAACCTGATGAGACCTTTGTACTTACTTTAAAATAGCTGTGTAAAGTACAATATAATCCTTCCTGGGTTGAGCTTCAGGCTCGCAATCAGTTATGACGATATGGCAGGTCACACAGGCGTATATTCTCTAATGCGATAGAATCAGCCTGTTTATGCTAATGACACTGGTCTCAAACTCTAATCATAGCTTGAACCGAGTTTCATTTACTGTGGTCCAATTCTCTAGCATGCGAAAATCGTATCCCAGGTGAGGAGAAGATAGAAAGTTCTTGCATCACCTGATGAAGGCAGCGCTGTGCTGCGGAAACGCGTTGTGGCTTGTAAGAGGTTAATAAAACCTTGTTACAAATATTTCCATCTCCCTGACTCTTCCCGATCCTACTGCTCCACAGACCGTTAAATTGCTGTCTTCACCCCAGAAGAAAGGCGCATAGAACGGACACCGGAGTCCGAGACTGTGCAGGGTCTTTCGTCCCGGCAGTAAGTACCGGAAAGTGGGGATTCCAAATTCTCCAGTTACACTGTACCTGAGGCACAGCAACACCGTGAGAGTTCAGCTGAATACTGGACTCGAGTTGCCTGTCATACTGGTACCTCGCAGGAAGAGACAGGGCCGGCAGTCTAGCTTATGCAACTGTAGGAGCCAACACACAGCGCAGTAAGGGAGTCAAAGACCCAGCCGGATAGGAGGAAACCCCGAGTTGCCCTCAGAAGACCCGTGGATAGCTTCATATAACATCTACTCCAGTAAAGGACTGAGAAACTACAAAAATCGTGAGTCTGCCTATTTCTTGTGCCCGTCGTCCTGCATCCCACACATAGACTAGTTACACTGCCCCGGGGATTGGCTTTACCTGTGGAGAGCCATTCCATCCCAGCTGCCCATCCATCACCCCAGAGGTTCTGCAGCAGTGTTGGCCACCCCTAGCCACACACCAAGGTGGTATCATTAAAACTCCCCTGTATAAAACCCCTTTTTCAACTGAAACCCAGGGCACGGAACAGGGCCACGACCCCCATGACTTCTCCCAGAGACAGCAGCAGCTGGCCGGTCCCGAGTACCCCATCGCCCTGGGGGGCACCTCAGTTCCTGGCATCATAAACAGGAGCCCATGCCCGTTAAACTGGGTACTGTGTGCCGTGAATTGTGTAAATTTTGTGTTTTGGACTGTCGCCATTGCTATTGCGCATGGCACGCGTGAAGCAGAAAGGGCATATCATAGTGGGCGGTACCCTCCAAAGAGTGCGAAACAAGGGCCAACCTACGCTCTGATGACATCCGGTGGGGACGAGAAACCCTGTCCCCCCGCGGAATGAAAATTGTACACCCCAACGGAAGTGAAAGACCAGAAGGGTCAGAATTAACTAAGGGGGAGGAAAGATGTCACAGCCGAACGATCCTGTGCAGCGAGTGAATGATGCTGGCCCTGCAGTACAAGACGCCGACAGAGCACCTGGCCGTGCTGCAGCGCAAGAGATGTTGCTGATCATGCCGTTCCTGATGCCGTACACCCCGGGAGCGATGTGGCTGCCGCAATACGCAGGTGAGCCCAATACCCTCACTGACTTTAAAGAAAAGCTGGATAGCTATTAGAGTGTGTACCCCCTAACAGAGGGCCAGCGCGTCAGCATATTAATGGGACAGTTAACTGGTCACACGCAGCGAGAAACAAATTCCTGGTCGGATATTGACAAAGACACTGTACAACATGTGATTGCCAGGCTGAAAGCTACCTTTGAAACCAGTGTTGATGCCTGAGCAAAAATGAGATTCTTTGGGTGCCGGTGGAAACGACAAGAGAGCGTGAGAGACTTTGCATTCAATTTACAAGAGGCGCTCTGGGCACTCAAATAGGCAGAACCCGCCTTGGCACAGGGGGAAGATAAATTGCTTATTAAGCAATTTGTAGATGGACTTCTATTTCCTCCTCATAGAGGATGGCTGAGGATGATGACTATACAAAACCCTGATTTGAACTTTGTACAATTTAAAAAAAGGGCAATCCGCATACTGCAGGCAGAAGAGCCTCATGATACAGACTCTGCCCAATGCTTAGCTACAGCATACCAGCATCCGGGAGTGCAAATCCCACCAGCCATGTCAGGGGCTAGTGCTAAACCTCAGGAGCCAATCACCAATGAGGCTCTAAATCAAAAGATTGAAGCCCTAACTAAAACTGTAGCTGAGATGGCCAGAGTGATGCAGGAGCTACATGGACCCAAGGCCATGTAGAAGATCGAGTTGGCTACAAGCAGAGAGGATGTCCCATGGATGAGACCCAGAGGTATCCAGCAACCCGAGGAAGACCCAGCGACCGCTACCACCCGGATGGACAACCCATTTGTTGTCGCTGCGAGAACCAGGTCACTTTGCCAAGGAATGTACTTTAAACAAGGAACCACCTGGGAAGCGGGCCACCCACCAGGTGTAAACTCACAAGGTCCACCAAGTTGACGGGACAGGTACGTGGGAGGACGTCCAATCATACCTGTCATGCTGGATGGCATTCCTCTGAACGCTCTGCTGGACACCGGCTCACAGTGTTTTTAACTACTTTAGTTTTTACCTATTTATTGCAAGGTATTTGGACACTACATACACATAATTTTTTGTTTTTTGTTTTTATGTTCTTTAGTCAGTTTATATGATTTGGCAGTTTCAGTGAACTTGCTATACATGCCTGTTCACACTGTTACATTCTGGCTCAGTTTTTGTCTGAATTCCTTTTATGTAATAACTGTGTAAATTATTGCCATGTGCATATCTATTATTTAAGGCCAAACATTCATTAGATACACTATCCTGAGGAAGCAGAGATGGTGATAGAAGCAGGGTCTCCTGTCCAAGGCCTCATTCAGGCATTTATTTTAACATACGTACTTATTCTATCCATGTTTTTTACAGTTAAATTGCCTTGTAAAAGTGCCGTATACACACCCCAGTTCAGCTTTTTACCTATTTTGTTACATTACAACATATGTTTACATATTTTTGTAATCCGATTTGTGTGATACGTCAGCACTAAATAGTTTGAGTTGCAGATGTGAAGTGAGAGAAATATAGGCAAAAATTTATCTTATGGGATAAGATAAATAAAAATTGCTAAGTGCAATGTATTTACCCTTTTGCTATGAAACGCCTAATAATTTTTAATGCCAGCAATTACCTTCATAAATTGCATGCTTAGTGAAAGGAAGTTCACCTGTGTGCAATCTAAGTGTCCATGGTCTGTCAGTATATACATGCTCTTTCTGAAAGGCCACAAAGGCAGCAACACCATTAAGGAAGAGACATCACTAACCAAACACTTTGAAGGTGAAAGTGATCTCCAAACAAGCCAAAGACAAAGTTGTTAAGAAGTACAAATCAGGGTTAAATTATAAAAAAATCCCAAACTTTGATAATCACTTGGAGCACCATCAGGTTCTATGCTAGGGACGGGCGGCACCTCAATGGGGAGGGTGCAGCTGTGCTGGGGGAGAAAATGGCTAGAAGGTTGGAGGAGTGTTTAAACTAGGGATTGGGGGGGAGGGTATTCATTGTATAGGAGGGGAAGATAGTGTAAATAGTAACCTAGGAACAAGTAATAAAATTGGGGGTGGCATGGGGGGTGGGTTAGAACAGTCAATATAGTAGGAAGGAATAGAGGTAAAGAGAGATGCATAAAGTGCATATATAAAAGAAGAAAAAGCGGCACTCACCGAGGATGCAAAAAGCGTGTCCTTTATTGAGGTTGCAGGTACATAGTGCAGGGAGGGGAACCGGGGTGACGACGGCACCGTTTCAGGCTCTCGCCCTTCAACGGGTCACAGGTGGCCGGTGGTGCCAGCCCCAGCCTTATATAGGTGGAGCTGGACCGCCCTTATAACGTCACAGCCGGCCAGTCATAATGTAAAAACACAAATACACATGTTAAAAACAGTGCCAAACTTACCAACAACACTTAGGAAACACATACAATTAGTATATATATACATATCTACATTGCGATCTTATGCTTACATGCTCACATGTCTCTGAGCGCTCATCAGCGGCGGCGTCTGAGCGCATAAAAACATCCGGGTCACGTGAGCGCATCACATGACCGCAAAGGGATCCTCCGTGATTGGTCAAAGCTCTCTACTACTAATGCGCATGCGCACAAACACCTCAGCATAGAAGCAACGTAACAGTGTGTACTGACGTTGCTAAGGGAACGGAGAACCAATCAGGAGGAGCGCAAATTACAGGGAGGGCGCAAACAGCAATATAAGAAGGCGGTTTAAATAATAAAGCCCCAGCAGCTATAAGGGTATGAAACAGATATAAAAAGAGCAATAGTCCCCAGTATCACCAGTTTTCTAAAGCCACAAACAGGGATTAAGGCTATTACGGCTCTAATCCTTGCAGTCACGTGATGCGCTCACGTGACCCAGATCGCAGACGTATCATATTAACAATTTTTCTGTGTGCGTGGAAGTGCAGTCGGTCTGTTAGAATAGGCTATTAAAAAACATTGATCAGCTTATGTGTAGCAAATCAGTAGTCATTTTACAGCTAAGTCCTTATAACTTAGCCTTGATGCCCATTTGGTGAACCTTGGTCTTATCTGTAAAGCATAGTTATCACAGATATAGAATCTATATATATAAGCATAGGTCCCCAAGTGCCAGTACATAGTAGTCTATAGTTCATTAAAACCGACAATTTCAATTATAATGAAATTTCTTTGAATAAAATTCAACAAGAAACCAACTTTTTAATGGTGGTATTCACAGACAGAAAAGGGTCGTTGTGCACCCTTTTATGGGTCTCCTTGCTGCTTTTAAAATGGAAGTGGGCCCTTTTAACTATTGGGTCTCCATGTAAGTGCAATACCATACCAACTGATGACCCACCTTATAGAAGAATTAAGTCACCCGTGCCCAAATATTTCGGATGATAGTAAAAGATTTTTTGCGGTATGAAAGGCATTTTGTCTGCAAATTATTTGTTCCCAAAAATGATTTTTCTATCCCTTGTCGTGTGATTGGTCATGTATGGCCAGTCTGAAAGACTGTAATGGCCAATGTAGACCAAAATATGCTCAGCTTTGATAGCAAAATGATCATTCACCAGAAGACAGAATATACAATGGCTGTCCAACCTTCAGCCTACTTCTAATCAATGTGTAAGGTCTGTCTTGTGACTTGGCTGTACATAGCCTTGAACATAGCCATATGCTAGTTCACACACATCATGTTAAGTGTCGCGGCAATTAATCCCTTAATTCATGTGTATTTTTTGCCAGCAACTTTTCATGTCTAGGTGATGCCGTCATTTTATGATTTATAGTATGATTTTTTCTGACGAGCTCCCTTTCCCCTCCCCAGCCCAGTAACTTCGCCCTTTACTTCATCTTGCTGTAGCCCCAGTCCACAGACTCACTATACCAGCAGGTTTTAATTGCATTCCACAGGCATAAAAATCCCAGTCTAGCAATTGCAGACCGCATGAAGCAACAGTGCGTTAGGACCCGGTAGGAAGAGAGCACTTTGGCGCAGTTCACCGGGCTCTTCCCCAATGGCCATTGTTGAAGCTCTCATTTTTACTTTATATTCTATAGCAGCATTTACTGTGTTCCTGTATCATATATGCCACCTTAGCTGTACATAGCCTTGAACGTAGCCATATGCTAGTTCACACACATCATGTTAAGTGTCGCGGCAATTAACCCCTTAATTCATGTGTATTTTTTGCCAGCACCTTTTCATGTCTAGGTGATGCCGTCATTTTATGATTTATAGTATGTCTTGTGACTCTGACCCGCCCCAGGGCCGAGGGGTACCCGGTCCCAGGTTGTAGTGTACGGGGGTGTCACGGAGCCTGTTGCCCGGTTCCGTGGCTCGGTGGTCGCTAAAAAAGAGGAAAAATAGAAATGAAAGTGTTTGTGACGCCCCTACGGTTCCGGTAATGGTACCGATGCTGCTTGCAGATCTCCGGGGTGATGATGATGGCAACTAGTTGGTAACGCTCCCCGTAGGTGGAAGCTGGATCCCCGAGGCAGTTGTGGTGAATAGGGATTTACACAGGGAGGTGGCTCTTCAGGTAGAGGCACTGGAAAACAGTCTATGTTGAGGGCAGGATCAGGGTCCGTAATAACAGACACACATAAACTGGGGCTTTGTTTCCAGACGTTTTACTGATGATATTGCAAGGTTACATCCAGGGTACAGTCCTGGGTGTCGGGTAGCAGTCAGGTACTTGTTATACTGTGTGTGTTTCTGTAGTCCTGGCATGTCTGAAACCTGGCCCTGACCTCTCCTGTGTCCCTCACTTGTATAGCAGGGATGAGAGCCCTGCTGCTGGGCACCGCTGAATCCACTGCGGTCTCTGGCTTTACTGGTGGCTGTGTTACAAGTGCTGCTCAGGAGACTGAAGTCTCCTTGGCCCTCTAGTCTTCTCTGTTGGACTGAGTGGACCCGTGCAGACTCGGACTCCGGTGTTCGGGTTGCCTCTTTCTCTCCTATGGGGTGAACCTGACTAGTTCCCCTTACCCTCTCTGGTGGCCTTGCCGCTGACCCTCACTCTTGGGTCTCTCACACTGGCTAGGCTTCCCTCTGGTACGGGCCTAACACGGCTCCATTCACCAGGTGTCTTCACAGTCCTCTCTCTGAACTCCACTGCCTAACTCCGCCTCCAAACCTGAATTTATAGGGGACCTTGCCTGAAGTTGGCTCCCCTTTCAGATCTGGGGTGGAAGGTGTTGCATGCGAGTTTACCTGATGTGGAAACCCTTCCCTGCTCTAGGTGTTCCTGTGGCAACTGAACCGTAGGGGTGCCACCATTCCAGTCATCAGGATAGGATTTACACATTTTTATGTCCTAGGCCAAAACACATAATTCTGTGTTCCCCCCTTCCTCCTTGGTGCTGGTATCAATCACTGCTACTAACTCATCCCCCATTCGATATCTCCTATCACAGTTAGCATCTATGGCGATGCGGATAGAACAGAATGCCGAACCAAGACAAGAAAAGAAGATGTATATACAAAATTGGGAACACTCCAGATTTTTGTAATAAATATGAAAATTCTTTATTTAATCCAATGCTCATATAAAAAGAAAACAGCCAGTGAACACACACTAAAAACAATTAAAAATAGCAACAGCTATAGTGATACTGTACTGGTGTGTATAATAACAACACCAGTGCCCTTCACACTTGCACAGGCAGGCCCTACTGGTCATCAGGTATAATATAATCGTTTTAAACTTGCACAGTTACCAGACTGGGAAATAATGCCTGACCAGGCCTCGCTGTGACTGCCCATGTGGGAAGGAGGTGAAGGAGACCCCACGCGTATCGCCAAGTGTGTTGGCTTCCTCAGAGGTTGTTTGGTAACTAGCACACAGGTTTTCCAAATGGGTGCCACTGCATATGGGCAGGTTGCAATTGTTTATTGACAAAACTTTATTCATGCTCAGAAAAGAAGTTGGCTGGTTATAGCTGTGATGAGTCCATTATTTTGCAATAAGCCATGTAACTGATTGACTGGATGTCTATTGTGTACAAATCGTTATGTACCTGTCTATGCATATAGGCACATAAGAGAGATTTTTCTAGATCTCGATTGGACTCTTTATGCTGTGCAAGTTTAAAACGATTATATTATACCTGACGGCCAGTAGGGCCTGCCTGTGCGAGTGTGAAGGGCACTGGTGTTGTTATTACACACACCAGTACAGTATCACTATAGCTGTTGCTATTTTTAATTGTTTTTATTGCGTGTTCACTGGCTGTTTTCTTTTTGTAAGAGCATTGGATTAAATAAAGAATTTTCATATTTATTACAAAAATCTGGAGTGTTCCCAATTCTGTATATACATCTTCTTTTCTTGTCTTTGTTCTGTTTATAAAAAGGTGTATAAAATTCGGTGAACCTCATTTCTATTATCTCTAGATATTTATGGTGCCCTCCTTCCAAGCTTGTTAAACCTAAAGGTACCGTCACACGCGGCAATATTGCTTGCAATTTCACTGGCAATTTGCTGGTTGCAGTGAAATCATGGACACATTGTTCCATTTGTACACGGCAACAAAATAGAACAATGTGTCCATGATTTCACTGCAACTAGCAAATTGCCAGTAAAATTGCCCAGCAATATTGCCACGTGTGACGGTACCTTAAAGATAGAACAGAATGCCGGCGCTGCACTCACATGCATCTCCCCACTCCCACACTGTCTACACTGTAACAAATAAGTACAGTGCTGCTCCCTTGGACTGAACCTGTGACTAAACAAAACAGCGCAAGCTGTAGAGAGCCAACATAATTAATTTATTTGATGTATATGAGTGTAAATGTAAAAAACAACATTTTATATGGCCTTTCTAAAATAATACTGGAATATTGCAACATCCAACAACATAAGTAGACATCTCTTGGGCTCATTTATGAACCACATTTTGTAAAAGCAAATAAATTACCGTACTATAAGTATTAAAAACAGAGCTCAACTTCAATGAAGTATCCAGACAGAACCTGACAATTTAACAGGGCATGTTTTATCTGAATGTTGGCACAGAATAAAATAAAATGTGGGTAATCCTAAAAGCCCTCATCGTACAAATGGTGCTGTTAGCAATGAAAGTTAGTGTGTGATGTTTTTTTCTGCATTCTCAGTACCATCTATATTATACCTGATCTTACTATGGCTGCAGGCAGGAGAAGATGCTGAGGCTAAAGTCACAAGAGCAGTTGGCATGCAGCTTGCTGAGAGAGGAACAGCTGCCAGTTTAGGATATTGCATCTGCTGCCAGCCAATTCTGAGAAAAAGCCTAAGGGTTTTTGGGCATGAATTATACTAGAGTACTTCTGAAGATTTTGACCAGGGGACATTAGTGGCACTTTTATAATGGAAGGATCATATTATTGGGACAGGGACAAAATACATATCAGTGTACCCAAGCAGGAGGCATGATCTATTTTCTAGAGGCTGGTGCTTTAGTGATACTACTGTTAAAACCAGCAGCGTTAATAGCTGTCATTAAAGAGATGCTATGACCATTGTATGTATTATGCAGTGATATGTTGGATTAACTTGAATGGAGGTTTATTCATACTTTATACCTGGTATCTGGACAATTCCAGTTCTTGCTTTTATTCCATAACATTAGTTGCAAACCTAATGTGATACCAAGCTATATGTAGACATTCATAAATAAAAAAGAGAGTGGTATATCTCCAGCTAACATATTGCCAGCATAGTTCTTAGATAACTGCAAAGGGCTTTTTAATTAGATTTTTTTGCATGTTTTTTCATGCCCTGCAGCTGCTTGTGCTGATCTTCCCTAGATGTAATGTGGAAAGATATTGTGGTGTATAACAAAAGTGCTCCACTGTAAATTGTATTATTTCAGACTATGATGAACAGACCTGTCGAAGTTCGGGTTCTGGCGTTCAGCCGGACTTTATAAAAATTTCTGTTCTTGAAAAAAACTTGATCTAAACTTCATTAGAAGTCACTGACTGGGCAGTTCTGCTCTCTGCCCACTTACAGCCAGCCATAAACATAGCACTTCGAGGAAAGGGAGGGCAGGGTTTTGTCATTTTATTTTTTTGGTGCATACTACATCAGATAATGCTGATTTTAGCCAAGGGTGAGCCATTCAAACACTGCAAGCTGCTCGCACTGGGCCACACACGAGTGTACCCAAGCACAGCGATGCTCGCTCCAGTGGTTTGCATACGTAAAGCACCAGAACTACAAATGCTAACACTGAATTTTTTTGCAAAGTCTGCATTCAGTTCGCACAGTTCCATGAAAATGGCCAAAAGAAAAATGCCCACAGAAAATTGCTCACAGCCATAAATGCCCACAGTAAAATTGTCCAAAAGGAAAGTTGCCCACACAGAAAATTGCCCACATGGATAAAATAAGAACAGTGTTAGGACTTTGGATCTTCTATTGACAATCTGTGTGTGTTGCCCTTTTCAAGATGGTGTCTGCTGCTTCGCTCTTGTTCATGTGTTCCTCCACTCTGCCTTTATAAACCTCAACCTACCGTCTAGCTATGCTCGAGTATTCAGTTTGAATTCCTGGCTACCTGTGTTTTACTAGTCTGCTTCACCTCCTTGTGATCCGCTCCGGCTTTTCCCGCAACTACCATTAGACTCCTCCAGCAATCTCACTTCACTCCTGCTACTCTCCTGTTTCCAGCTGCCTGTGTTTTTTTCCCTGACTCTGCTTCTGTTTCACCAAGCCCTGTGTCACATAAGCCTCATTTGCCCTGTCAGCACTTACTGAAATATTGTTTATTGTGCAGATGCAGCTCTCTGGACATTCAGGACTCTTTTAAAGCCGCACTGCACTAATAAGTATTGAACTAGTTTTTCTATGGATTCCCAATCCCAGTCCTCTGGGTGTTTATTATTTTTAGGCTGTTTTTGTACATTCAAAACACAAGGAGAAAGAGGAAGGGGCACTACCTTCTGGGGGAACTCCAATTAGGAGGTGAATAACAGAAGCCACAGAGATCTCTTAGGGTGCCAGCCAAGCAAAACCAAAGTCCAAATAAAAATGAAGAAAAGCTGCACTCACCAGAGATGATGAAAAACGGCCCTTTATTGGGGTTGCCAAAACATGATGCAGGGAGGGGGGGAGACCAGAGTGACTACGGCACCGTTTCGGGCTCTCGCCCTTCAACGGGTCACAGGTGGCCGGTGGTGCCTGCTCTGACCTTATATAGGTGGAGCTGGACCGCCCTCATGACGTCACAGCTGGCCGGTCATAATAAAAACACAAGTGCACATGTTAAAAACATTACACAAATTACAAGGAGCAACAGAAGGAATACAATCAGTTAGTATATATATACATATGCACATTAACTATTAATGATTGCATGCTTACATATCGCTGGGCAGTGATCTGCTGCGCCGTCCAAGCACACCAGTACTTCCGGGTCATGTGAGCGCATCACGGAGACAAGTCACGTGACCGCGAGGGGGAGAACTATGATTGCATAACGCTCCCTGCTCTAACTGCGCGTGCGCACGGTCCCCTCAGCAGCAAGGCGGTGTCCTTATGTTTACTAACATTGTTAGAGAAACCATAAAACCAATCAGGAGGGCAGCAAGATAAATGGATGATATATGACACAGTCTAAGCAGGAGGTTTATGCAGGCAACACAAAACCCCTGCAAAGGTCCTCTAACAATCTCAATAAAGAGTAATCAAGAGTAATAAGGCCCAGGGTTTAACATTAGCTGAAGTCACATAAGGCAAAAAATGCCCACTGAATTCCCATATTATAGCCCACATCCCCTCTTTTGCTTTTACGCCTAGTATTTCTATATGGCAGAAAAGAATCGGCCCAAAATTTTGCGTACGCAAGGAAGCGCTCCACTTCTGACCCTGAAGCGATACAGTCGGACACCGCCAGATGCCTGCCAAGCAAAGGAGAAGAAAGAAAGAAGATTATAAAAATTAATCAAAATATACTTAAATACCTATAGGGAGACACAGTTCGTAATTGACTCCCTATACTACTATGATGTTAAGATAGAATACAGTAACAACTAAAGCTCAAGAACAACGTATATCCTTATATACCATATAGTCTAGAGAAAACCAATCTCCCATCATCTTACAAAAACACGGCCATGTCCAGTTTGTCGTTTAGGCCAAGGGCACCCTGGGCATTAAGCTCCAAGATCCACTTGGCCTCAAGTTGCAAAAGGCGTTTATGCTGATCGCCCCCTCTATTAGAAGGGGGCAGATTAGCAATCCCAGCAAATCGAAGAACCCCAGCATCTCCATCACGCATATCATTCACGTGTTGAATTAATCTAGGTGACCCCTTATTTTTAAGTATAGAACTAAAGTGTTCTCTTGCTCTAACGCACATGGGCCTGATGGTCTTGCCCACGTAGAACCTTTTGCAAGGGCACCAAATGGCATAAACCACCCATTTGGTGCGACAATTAATAAAAGAATTGATCTTAATTCTTTGGCCGCCCAATTCAAGGTAACTACCTGTAGCCAGTTGCGGACACCAATTACAGTGCCCGCATTTAAAATTCCCTTGCAGCCGTTTCTTTCCTAACCAATTCTTAGTATTGTCCAAGGCTCGAAGTCTTTTTTGAACCAACAGGTCTCCTGAATTCTTACATCTTCTATACATGACGATAGATACTGGGGTCAATTTAGAAAGAGTTCTGTCAGCTTCCACAACATGCCAGTGTCGTTTAATAGCAGCCGTGATATTCCTGAACATTGGACCATGCTTAAAGTTAAAATAAATGGGCCTGGACTTATTCTTAGAAGCATAACTAGTTGTTGAACTATCAAGGCTGTTCCTAAGGATGTGGATGCTAGCTCTCTCGCTAGCTTTTTTCAAAACCCCCAATGGTACCCTCTATGTAGAAGGTCTGATTCTAGAGTATCTGCTTGCTCTTCGAATTTATCATCCCTATTATTAATGTGGCGGAGCCACAAGAATTGACTAAATGGAACGCCTGTCCTGGTGTGTTCCGGGTGGGCACTTCGGAAATGCAACAAGGAGTTCGTCGCAGTAACCTTCTTGTGTACTGATCTCGTGAGTGAATTAGTAAAGAAATCTAATTTTACATCTAGGAACTCTAGAGAGTCCTTCCCAAAGACCGAGGTGAAGAACATGTTGTATGAATTATTATTCAAGAAAGTGACGAACTCGCTGAAGCCCTCCGAGTCCCCTCCCACTTAATCAGGACGTCATCCACATATCTGATATAGTGTCTGAGATGTTTAATGTAAGGATTGCTATGTGAATAAACGTATTCTTCTTCAAAGACTGCCAGAAAAAGATTGGCCAGGGTGCAAGCAACAGGCGTCCCCATGGCCACTCCTCCCTTCTGGCAGTACCATTTTTCCACTGAGGGGATTGCGCGCACGCGCAGTTAGAGCAGGGAGCGTTCTCCAATCATAGTTCTCCCCCTCGCGGTCACGTGCCTTGTCACGTGATGCGCTCACATGACCCGGAAGTACTGGTGTGCTTGGATGCCGCAGCAGATCACTGCCCAGCGATATGTAAGCATGCAATCATTAATAGTTAATGTGCATATGTATATATATACTAACTGATTGTATTCCTTCTGTTGCTCCTTGTAATTTGTGTAATGTTTTTAACATGTGCACTTGTGTTTTTATTATGACCGGCCGGCTGTGACGTCATGAGGGCGGTCCAGCTCCACTTATATAAGGTCAGAGCAGGCACCACCGGCCACCTGTGACCGGTTGAAGGCCGAGAGCCCGAAACGGTGCCGTAGTCACTCTGGTCTCCCCCCCTCCCTGCATCATGTTTTGGCAACCCCAATAAAGGACCGTGTTTCATCATCTCTGGTGAGTGCAGCTTTTCTTCATTTTTATTTGTTTTTGTACATTAGTTTCTCCCTGTGAGAATTATTTCTAAAGACTTTCATTTGTTACCTGTGTCTTGCGCCAATGGCTTGGGATACTCAGATCTCGGGCGTACTGGCACGGGGATGTCACGGGTGGTCGGTGCCAGAGTCCGTACCCTTGAGCAGACAATGAAAAGGGGATAAATAATAAAATAAAGTCAATCTGTAGGTCCGGTGATCGCACCGGCGCTGCTTAAACCTCTGGGGATGGGCTGCAGCAAGGTGTCGTAGCTCTCTACAGGAAGAGCAGAGTCCCCGGGGTGTTAGAAGTAGCAATGGTGGAATAGGGCTGCGCGGCCTCCTCTTCAAGATGTAAGGCAGGTAAACCACAGCTCATTAGAAAGAAACACAGACACGTTGCTCACTCTGTACGGGTACTTTACTCCGGTAATCTGCAGGTTTACAGGGTAATGCAGTTCTTTCAGCTAAGGTAGTGGACCGGGTGGTTCTGGCAGTGAGCACTGTCCCTCTGAAACTCCACGGGTGTTCCTTCTCTATCACTTCCTCTGTCCTTTTCTGTGGTGCCCTACACAATCCCACTTCTTGAACCAGGCCCGTCGGGTGATATGGGAACCCTTTATCTCTCCAAAGAGGACCCAACCCTGTTTAGTGCTTCTGGTGGAGACCGTGCTTGGGTTATGGAGGTTGGATCGTGCTCCTAAGAAGACATCGACCACGCTGGTAATTTGCGGTTCAGGGATGGACCTCTGATCCACGTCGGAGCCGGTACCCCGCTTTGTACTGGGCCAGGGTATTTGGTTACCCTCTATCTGCCCCTTTCTCTTATGGGTCACCAGGTTGAGGCACCCTCCCCATTACTTATCCACTGCTGTTCTCTTTACTGTACTGTTCTGTTTCTCTTCACTTCTGCACTTTTCACTGCTCTTTTTCTACTTCTAACACTGTTTCTACGTTCCCCACTCACTATATAACCTAGCTTCTCCTCCCATCGAGACCGGTTACCCTAGTAACTGGCGTCTGATTGGTCCCCTATCACTAGGTGTGTCTGTGTGGTGCTGAAGCTTCAGGCTTCTACTATACCCTACCAGAACAAAGCATACTGCACCTTCTATTAGGGGTGCAGTACCCTTTTGTAGCGCGCTGACTAGCGGGGTGCTACACCTGTTTGATGAACTTACAAATTTGCTGCACTTCACATTATATCTGCCACGTGTGATAAATATAATAAGTATAGACTTGTTCACCTTCTAATTTGGTTTCAGTGTCTATGCTCCTAATAGATCCCTGAGTAATCTTACAGTACATTACAAACAGTTTATTAACAATAGTTTATTGTAATACTTTAGATAAGCTCAAAATACAATTTTATTGAAATTTAAGTACAGTTTTATTGAAATACAATACACAACAATACAGGCAGCAAAGAAAATGCAAAATGGATTTCAATAAAGGTCTCTGGGCCCACTTCCCCAGATTCGGTTCACTCATATATTGTTCTAGAGTACAGATTCTGTTCTTACCAGCTGTCATTCCACTGTGCTAGATGTCATTCAAATCTCAGTGGTGTCTGTATGGGCCTAGAAACCATTATTTAAATCCATTCTGCGTTTTCTTTCATCATATGCCTTCCCACCCTGAAGGATATGTGTATGATACGTGACTACTTAGTATTTGTTTAGTCTTGTTCTTTGGAGTCGTAAGTGGGCAGAGAAGGAAGTGCACATGCTTCACTGCCATTGAAATCAATGGAAGAGCGGGGGGGCTGCTATGGCACTTCCTGTTCCTCTGTTGGTCAGTAACATCACTATGGAGACATGAGGGTCAGTGGGTGCTCTTGTCTGTTGGCCTGGCTCTCTCCAGAAAGACCACACGGACCTGGGCTCATCCCACTGAATGCCTGTACTCCTTCCCCATGGGCAGAACACATTCAGCCTGTGCTGTGCTGTGTTGTATTTCAATGGAGCCCATAGAAGTCAATTGCCTTTCCTCATTGCCATTATTTCAAATGGACCTTCGAGCCTCCCCCATTGTTTCCAATTGGCAATCATGTCATTCCTTTATGTACAATCTCAGTAAACAATAACTTTCCTGCTGCACCAGCCAATTGTGTTTTGATTAATTAAAAACATGTACTTTAATAGATCTATCCCAATTTTTTTAATTTCTCAACAATAAAAGTGAATTTTGAATTATCAAATGTATTCTATTCCTTCTTGCAGTGCAAACAAGTCAGTTTTCAAGTAGCCAGAGGAAGAACAAACATGAATTGCCTGGGGCTTGAATATCTTGCATTTCACACTATTAATGCAGTGGTGACTTGTAATTGCCAACTGCATCATTCTACAAAGTACCATTCAATTATCAAAACAAAAGATGACAACATGGCTCAAGAACCAACAGAACTGTCATGGTTCCTGCCCTCAAAAAGTAGAAGCAAACATTGCCAGAAGCAAAATGAGAGAAGACATAAGAAAAGTAAGTGCAACTCCTTGCAACATGATGGAAAAGGTGTTATCTATGTTAAGTAATGATGTATTGGCCCATATGCCAAGACAATCATCTCTTGATGGAAGCCTTGACCATCATAGAACCAATGGTAATTTGCCAAAAACTATACATTTTTGTTTCATGGAAAAGTATAATCAACTGATAGTTCATGATTCTGGAAAGGGTGATCAAAACAGAATGATGGTTTTAGGCAATACAGATCTTATGCTTGAAATGAACAAAAATACGATCTATGGAGGTGGCACCTTTGATAAAGTGCCCTGTTCTACCAACGGTACACTTAGCATGCCAAGGTGGGTAATTCATATCTACGGTACCATATTTGTACATTTTACTACAAACAAAGGACATGAACATGTATAAGAGAATGTTGAAATAATACAGCTATTGTTTCCAAATCTGGCACCTCAAAAGATTTAGTTGATTTTTAGAAAGCTTGTATGACTCCAGTAAGGATTGACTTTCCACACACTGAGGTTAAAGGGTGTTATTTTAATCTTTGTCCGAGTCTCATCAGAAAAATAAATAATGTTGGCTTGAAGACAGAATGAATCTAATATCAACATAAAAATTACACTGAAGTCTCTTGCTGCATTAGCCTTTGTGCCAATTGAAGGTGTGAGATATGTTTTTGATAAGCTTGCTGCCACATTCCCAGATGAAGAATGCTATAATGAGGTACTCACATACTTTTTTCTACATATAATGAGGGTGCAGCTGGTAGAGATCCTCAACTTCCTATACGATTATGGAATCATCATGATGTAGCTCTGGAAATGTCACCAAAAACTACAAACTGTTGTGAGGGTATCACAATCTCTACACTGTCTTTGTCTGCTATGTTATTATTGTGTGGAGGCTGTCAGTCTGTTTTGGTTGTGCTGGGTCTGTGCTGCAATCATCTATGTTCACTTCCATTGATTAGTCCTCTACTTAAGTATGCTAGCTCCTCCATCCAGTGTCAATCGTACACTTGCTGCTGTCTGTGTAAGATTGATCGCTCTGTGCCTGACCCAGGCTGACTTTATTCCCTTACCTGGACTTTGACCCTTTAACTGTGACCTGACTACTCTTTTGCCTGCTCCCTGTAAACTGTCTTGTTTTTCTGGTTTTCCTGACCCCGACCCGTGAATTGCATTTCATCTCTGAATACTCCTTGTTGTACTGCACCTTTTCCTGGACCTGACCTCGGATCGTTTTGACCTCCCTTTACTTATCCAGTAAGTAGTACTATAATATTATTGCTATCTGTAATTGTAGTCTTTCTTTCCACTTCTGGGACTGGTTTTTACTGTAGTGGCTCACTTCACAGAGGGATTTCGCAATGCACTTAACTCCCTGTTCCACTGCAGTCATCCCAGCTTGTGATTTCTCTTTGATGGATTGCAGAGGAACCTGGTTTTCCGCAAAATAACACTGACTAATGCACAGGCAGGTTATCTTGAGATAAAAAAAGAGGACGTAAGAGGTACTGTATCACACGGTTGCCACTTCTGTACAGGACTATCACCAGGTGGAAGATTCATTTGCAGAAATTTGGCAAATTTGCATGAGTGCAATAATTGTTTAATAAACTGGAGTTATTGTTATTACTTTAATAAACTTGTTAATAAACTGTTTTTATTTTGTCCATGTGGGCAATTTTTCTGTGAGCATTTTTCTTTTGGAAATTTTTCTGGTCATCAGTACAAACACCAAACTTTAAAGGGAACCTGTCACCTCCAAAAAGCCACCTAACCTATCAATACATGTCCCTGCACATTCCTACTACCATTATAACTACAGTCATGGCCAAAGGTTTTGAGAATGACACCAAAATTATATTTTCACACTAGATGGCGGCCCGATTCTAAAGAATCGGGTAGTCTAGAATCCATATATAGTTTATTTACTAATAGTTACGGGAGTGCGGTGAAATGAATTGTGTGTATACAGGCGGCTCTGTGGGTAGCACAGTATGCGGTGGCTCAGTGGTTAGCACAGTATGCGGTGGCTCAGTGGTTAGCACTGCGCGGTGGCTCAGTGGTTAGCACTGCGCGGTGGCTCAGTGGTTAGCACTGCGCGGTGGCTCAGTGGTTAGCAGTGAGTGCGGTAAAAGTGGTCAGCGCAGCGGCGTGGACAGAGTGGTCAGCACACACATACACACACTCCGCTATACACATACACACACAAATCTATATAGATGTAGAGGTATATACACATACTGTACATTGCATATAGACAAAGGCACATACACACACAAATGTATATAGATGTAGAGGTATATACACACATTAGTTGCATATACACACATGTATATTATATACAAACATATATATATGAGGAGAGCGGAGGCTGGAGGGCAGAGGAGAGAGTAGGCTGGAGGGCAGAGGAGAGCGGAGGCTGGAGGGCAGAGGAGAGCGGAGGCTGGAGGCAGAGGAGAGCGGAGGCAGAGGAGAGCGGAGGCAGAGGAGAGCGGAGGCAGGGAGAGAGGAGGCAGGGGAGAGCGGAGGCAGAGGAGAGTGGAGGCTGGAGGGCAGAGGAGAGCGGAGGCAGGGGAGAGCAGAGGCAGAGGAGAGCGGAGGCAGGGAGAGCGGAGGCAGGGAGAGAGAGGAGGCAGGGGAGAGCGGAGGCAGAGGAGAGTGGAGGCTGGAGGGCAGAGGAGAGCGGAGGCAGGGGAGAGCGGAGGCAGGGGAGAGCAGAAGCAGAGGAGAGCGGAGGCAGGGGAGAGCGGAGGCAGGGGAGAGCGGAGGCAGGGGAGAGCGGAGGCAGGTGAGAGCAGAGGCAGAGGAGAGCGGAGGCAGGGGAGAGCAGAGGCAGAGGAGAGCAGAGGCAGAGGAGAGCGGAGGCAGGGGAGAGCAGAGGCAGAGGAGAGCGGAGGCTGGAGGGCAGAGGAGAGCGGAGGCTGGAGGGCAGAGGAGAGCGGAGGCTGGAGGGCAGAGAAGAGCGGAGGCTAGAGAAGAGCGGAGGCAGAGAAGAGCGGAGGCACAGGAGAGGGGAGGCTGGGGGGCACAGGAGAGGGGAGGCTGGGGGGCACAGGAGAGGAGAGGCTGGGGGGGCACAGGAGAGGGAAGGCTGGGGGGCACAGGAGAGGGGAGGCTGGGGGAGCACAGGAGAGAGGAGGCTGGGGGGCAGAGGAGAGGGGAAGATGGGGGGCACAGGAGAGGGGAGGCTGGAGGGCACAGGACAGGGGAGGCTGGAGGGCACAGGAGAGGGGAGGCAGGGGGGGCACAGGAGAGGGGAGGCTGGGGGGCACAGGAGAGGAGAGGCTGGGGGGGCACAGGAGAGGGAAGGCTGGGGGGCACAGGAGAGGGGAGGCTGGGGGAGCACAGGAGAGAGGAGGCTGGGGGGCAGAGGAGAGGGGAAGATGGGGGGCACAGGAGAGGGGAGGCTGGAGGGCACAGGACAGGGGAGGCTGGAGGGCACAGGAGAGGGGAGGCAGGGGGGGCACAGGAGAGGGGAGGCAGGGGGGGCACAGGAGAGGGGAGGCTGGGGGGCACAGGAGAGGGGAGGCTGGGGGGGCACAGGAGAGGGGAGGCTGGGGGGCAGAGGAGAGCGGAGGCAGGGGAGAGCGGAGGCAGGGGAGAGCGGAGGAGAGCGGAGGCTGGAGAAGAGCGGAGGCAGAGGAGAGCGGAGGCTGGAGAAGAGCGGAGGCAAAGAAGAGCGGAGGCACAGGAGAGGAGAGGCTGGGGGGCACAGGAGAGGGGAGGCTGGGGGGCACAAGAGAGGGGAGGCTGGGGGGGGCACAGGAGAGGGGAGGCTGGGGGGGCACAGGAGAGGGGAGGCTGGGGGGGCACAGGAGAGGGGAGGCTGGGGGGGGCATAGGAGAGGGGAGGCTGGGGGGGCACAGGAGAAGGGAGGCTGGGGGGAACAGGAGAGGGGAGGCTGGGGGGGCACAGGAGAGGGGAGGCTGGGGGGCAGAGGAGAGCGGAGGCAGGGGAGAGCGGAGGCAGGGGAAAGCGGAGGCAGGGGAGAGCGGAGGCTGGAGAGGAGCGGAGGCAGAGGAGAGCGGAGGCTGGAGAAGAGCGGAGGCAAAGAAGAGCGGAGGCACAGGAGAGGGGAGGCTGGGGGGCACAGGAGAGGGGAGGCTGGGGGGGCACAGGAGAGGGGAGGCTGGGGGGGCACAGGAGAGAGGAGGCTGGGGGGGCACAGGAGAGGGGAGGCTGGGGGCACAGGAGAGGGGAGGCTGGGGGGCACAGGAGAGGGGAGGCTGGGGGGGCACAGGAGAGAGGAGGCTGGGGGGCACAGGAGAGGGGAGGCTGGGGGGGCACAGGAGAGGGAAGGCTGGGGGGCACAGGAGAGGGGAGGCTGGGGGGCACAGGAGAGGGGAGGCTGGGGGCACAGGAAAGGGGAGGCTGGGGGCACAGGAGAGGGGAGGCTGGGGGGCAGAACACTCACTGGGCTGTCGGCGGTCAGCGGCAGTGCTGGCGGCAGTACCGGAGGCCGCCTACCAGAGTGTGGGCGGGGCTAGCTCCCGGTTGGAGGAGGAGAGTCACCGGGTGTGTGCGGTGAGCGGCAGGACTGGGAGCGGTGCCGGCGAAGGCCGCACATCGGAGGGTGGGCTGGGCCGGGCTGGTTCCCGGATGTGGGTGGGCGCACACGGCGAGCTGTGTGCGGGGCCGGTGGCGGAATGGTGGTCCCTGATGGAGGAGGAGAGTGGGCGGTGCCGGTGGAGGCCGCACACTGGAGTGTGGGCCGGGCCCGGATGTGGGTGGGAGCACACAGGGCTCTGTGCGGGGCTGGTGGCGGGATAGCGGCGAGTGGTGGCGCTTTAGCGCCCGCTGCGAGCCGCTATGCAGTTTTGACAGCGGCTCACGGTGAGCGCTACGCGCTCACCGCTCATGGGTCTGGAACTTCCGGTTCCAGTCTTTTCCACAGGTCGGAGGCCATCACGGAAGTTGGCCAGATTGACCAGAAGTGGCCTTCGGGTTTTATATATAAGATGATCTGCTGCCCTCTGGTTTTTTATTTGTGTTTGTCTGATGTTTATATCACATACAGAAATATAATTGCAATCATATTATGAGTACCAAAAGGTTATATTGACAGAATGAGTTAATGCAGCAAGTCAATATTTGCAGTGTTGACCCTTCTTCTTCAGGACCTCTGCAATTCTCCCTGGCATGCTCTCAATCAACTTCTGGACCAAATCCTGACAGTCCATTCTTGCATAATCAATGCTTGCATTTTGCCAGAATTTGTTGGTTTGTTTGTCCACCCGTTTTTTGATGATTGACCACAAGTTCTCAATGGGATTAAGATCTGGGGAGTTTCCAGGCCATGGACCCAAAATCTCTATGTTTTGTTCCCTGAGCCATTTAGTTATCACCTTTGCTTTATGGCAAGGTGCTCCATCAGGCTGGAAAAGGCATTGTTGGGTGCCAAACTGCTCTTGGACGGTTGGGAGAAGTTGCTCTTGGAGGACATTCTGGTACCATTCTTTATTCATGGCTGTGTTTTTAGGCAAGACTGTGAGTGAGCCAATTCCCTTGGCTGAGAAGCAACCCCACACATGAATGGTTTCAGGATGCTTTACAGTTGGCATGAGACAAGACTGGTGGTAGCGCTCACCTCTTCTTCTCCGAATAAGCTGTTTTCCAGATAACGCCCTTCATGAAGAAAATTCTAGACTTTACTGGGAGGCCGGGAAGGCGGTGATTAGAGGTCAGATATTGGCTTATACATTAACACACAAAAAAAAAGTGAGAGACCAATATTCCATAACCAGTGCGAAAGTCACAGACACATATCAAACATTCAGACGTACACAAAACCCCGTAGATAAAGAGAAATGGATGGAGGCTAAAAAGGAGTATGAAGGGTGGGCAGAACAGAAAGAAATATTGACACGTGGACAGCTAGAAGTGGACTTAAATAGGTTCGGAGACAAAGCAGGTCGGTTATTGGCAAAATTGGCTAAGGGTAGAAGGCTCTCCGAACCTATAGCGGCTCTTAGACAGAGGGGAGGGACCTTGACTACTGACCCCAAAGTCATAAACTCCACTCTAGGGGATTATTACAGGCAGCTATATAAGGGAGATGGCAATCAGGAGACGGGAGGTGAGAGATGGTTGGAGGAGGTGCCACTCACGGTCGTATCAGAGGCACAACTAGAGATGCTGAACAGGCCCATCTTGGAGGCAGAAATAGATGCAGTCATTAGACATTTGGGGACCAATAAAGCTCCAGGACCTGACGGCTTCACGGGAGAATTCTTTAAGGCCCTACGAGAAGACTTGACCCCGACACTAACGAGACTATTCAATAACTTCACCAGGGGTTCCCCCATACCAGACGAATCGAATGTAGCTTATATTAAAATTCTGCCCAAGGGTGACAAGGGAGGAGAGGACCCAGCAAATTATAGGCCCATATCTCTCATAAACTTGGATCTCAAAATCCTGTCAAAAATCATGGCGGATAGATTGGCCCAAATTTTAACGGAATTGATAGAAAGGAACCAAACCGGATTTATAAAAAATAGGTCCGCAGTCACCAATGTCCGCAAGGCCCTAATGGTTCTGGACATGATCAGAGAAAGAAAAGAAACAGAGGGTGGAGACCCGGCCCTGGTCACCTTAGACGCAGAAAAAGCTTTCGACAATGTCAGGTGGCCATGGCTGGGTCTGGTCCTAGATAAAGTGGGAATTACGGGGACATTTAGAAATTTTCTGCAAAACTTATATGCTAATCCAACAGCCAGGGTACATACTCCGGGCTTTCTGTCGCCAAAATTCCCATTACAAAAAGGGACCAGACAGGGGTGCCCTCTTTCCCCACTCTTATTTAATCTGGCACTGGAACCCCTCGCAAGGTATCTGAACAGTCACAGCGGATTTTCAGGCATTAAAGTGGGACAAACAGAGATTCGATCTGCACTATTTGCCGACGACATTATACTTTTCATGGAGCACCCTAGCCGTGATCTCCCTGCTCTGACTGCAGATATAGAAAAATATGGAAAATTCGCAGGGTTTAAATTGAATAAGCGAAAGTGTGAGATTTTACGCATTAGAGGAAGAGGCGACCCGGGGGAGGCATTGAGAAAATTGGGAATCCCTATTGCAAAGTCGCACATTAAATACTTGGGGATATTGCTGGGGAGAACACCAGGACAGATCTATTCACTTAACTATAAGCCACTGTTTGAAAGAATTGAGCGGGAGCTAAGGAACTGGGCTGGATTGCCATTGTCGCTGTTGGGCAGATGTCACTTGGTAAAAATGATAAGCTTTGCAAGACTCCTGTATCCGATGCAAACCCTCCCTCTACTCCTGAAGCACGCAGATATACGAAGGCTAAATAAAGCATTCTCCACATTCGTCTGGAGGGGGAGAAAACCAAGACTGCGCATGGTGACTCTGATGCGGACGAGAGAAAATGGAGGCGCGAACCTACCAAATATAAGAGGATATAATTTGGCCTGCTTGATGAGACACGTGGTGGAGTGGATAAAAAATACTGATAGATACTCTGATAGAAAACTGGAATCAGCGTTCTGTGCGCCCTGGGACAGGTGCTCTCTCCTACACGCGCCTTTATCGAGCCTGCCAAGGAACGTTAAATTGTCAGTGACCTTCCGCGATACTATAGCGACCTGGAAGACAGTGAGGAAAAAGTGCGGGCTATCTTGGAGAATGTCGAAGCACCTCAATCCTTGGGCCTTCCCGGGTTTTAAAACAGGAAGAACCAAATTGCTATTTGAAATGTGGAGACAGAAAGGGGTTAGGCAGATGGGCGACCTAATCCATAAGTCTGATAAAAGATGGATGACAGGACGAGAAATTCTAGAGAAATACAGTTTGGGAGAGGGACACATACTCCAATATCTACAATTGAAGCAACAGGTCATGACACTTCTTGATAACGTAACTAAGGAGTCTTCTCCGAATAGCTGTGATCGCTTAATAGATTTGGACAGTGCACAACTGACCATATCGTCAACTTATAGAGAACTTAGAGAGAAATTGATACCGGGGGGAAACCCTAAGCTATTTGTTAAATGGACCAGGGGGATGGACCAAGAGGTAGTAGTAGAAAGTATCTTGAAAGGGTGGGGGAATGTGAGGCGTTATATACTGAATGAACAATGGAGAGATTCACATTTCCGTATTATTCACGGCACAGTACTCGGCTTTAATTTACCTAAGACACCAGACAACCCAGACAGGCTGACAAAATGCCCAAAATGCCAACAGGAAAAGACTGACATGGTCCATGGGATATGGAGTTGTGTGAAAGTCCAGGAATATTGGGAGATGATTAGATCCCTTCTGACATCATTATGTGACAACACACTAACCATGAATCAGAATATATGGATATTCCAAGACATAGACGCAGGACAGGGAGGGGGAAAAGGGATAAGACTTGCACATGTGATTATCCTCCTGGCTAAGAGACTTTTACTTACTTATTGGATACGGGCGGAACTCCCGAGGGAATCTGATATTATGTTGGGTTTATCTAGGGCCATGGAACTAGATAGGAGAGAAGCCCTGAGAGATAAAGACCAGATGATGGAGGGTTTCATGAAAAAATGGAGAAGCTATATAGAATCACAGAATTCAGAGGAGGAGATTAGACGCATCATGGCTCCATTTAAAGGGACCCCTTGGTTTCTGACGGAAGAGTTGAGTTGCAATTTGGGGAGATTAGGATTGTAATGGCAAATGTGGGGGATTACCGAGGAGATTTGTTTCAAAGAAGAGGGGTGCTAAGTCATTAGCGACATACATGTCAGAAAAGAAGAAGGCGCCAGGTGGTGGAGAGGAGGATTCGTGGGGTGGATATTAGGCTATTTAAGTTTCTTTAAAGGGAACAGGGTAAAGGTAAAGTTAGTCTAAGAAAACATGACCAATGTGTTATTATATAGATTTGCGACACATAATTGCATAAACCTACAATAACTCAATGTTATCCTTATGTTGGGAATATGTTACATAGTATTGTAATTTGTTGTAAAACACTCAAAGTTAATAAAAAAGATATTTGAAAAAAAAAAAAAAAAAAGTTCATTTTCTAAGCAAATATTGACTTAGCAAGTAATTGCTGTTAAGCTGATCACTCTTTATGACATTCTGGAGTATATGCAAATTGCCATTAGAAAAACTGAAGCAGTAGACTTTGTTAAAATTAATATTTGTATCATTCTCAAAACAATTGGCCATGACTGTATTATTATTATTCATTTATATAGTGTCGAGCCCACTGGGACGAGGGTACTCGGTGCCGGACCGGGTCTTTACTGGGAAGTCACGGGTGGTCCTGGTCCAGACCGTGTCCCGGGCCCTGGCAAATAAAGGGGAATATTTACAGGGGATTGTCAGTCGTGACGCCACCCACTTGATGTGGCCAGTGATGGGGCCCGCCGTTGCTGCAGAACCTCCGGGGATGATGTAATGGCAGCTTAGGTGTAATAGTTCCAGTGGGTAGAACTGTGTTCCCCGGGGCAGTAAGAGTTAAGTCTATTGTGGAGTGTGTAGCACACTTACTTTGCAGACGCTGCAGGGATCTCTCCTCTTTGCTGGTGCTGACAGGCTGTAGCTGTGGCTCTGCAGGTGGAGGCTTGCTGTATTCCTGTATGGAGGGAATAGCTTTCACGCAGAGACACAAGGGAAGCAGTTCCAGGGTTTTCCAAAGCTTTGCTCTCAGCTCTTCAAGTTACTTTACAGCACAGTTACAGTTCTTACACAGTTCAAGCTCAGTTCTTAGCACACGGGCACATTCTCCCTCTCCGGGTTCCCTTTGCTCTGCAGCCAGGCCTCTCTCTCTGTGACCCCTCACACAGTCTGCAGTGTCCTTTCCGGGCTATAACGGTCTCCGTCTCCACGGGTGTGTGTGAAACGCTGGACAGTATGGCGGTGACTCGGGCTTCTGTGAGTCCTAAGTTTGTCACTGAGCTGCCTGTCCTTTGGGTGGGGATCTCAATCTGAAACTCAGACCCCCCGTGGTGTTGTTTGGGGATGCCGGGTAAACTACGGTCCCCTCTAGAGCCGACACTCTACTTTAGCCCAGCCTCCAGCAGTCCTCCAGCACGAGGCTCTACCAGGCTCCTTTCCTTCTGTTCCTCTCGGTATATAGGAGGGCTACCCGCCTGCAGTCAGTTGCTTTAGCTGCGTTCCTAGGGCCCGGGTTATACCGTCCCTTTCTGCTCTCTCACACTTCTGGGGATCCCGCTCTGGATAGGCTCTCTCTCCCCTCTGGCTCACACTGGCTCAGTACGGATTCTGCATTCCTTCTGCCCTCACTCTTCCAGAACGTGTGGCTTCCTGTCTGCTCAGCTTCAGCTCAACCTGCTGCTGTTCTCTGGCCTTTGCATCTCAGCTTCTCTGCTGCTCTTGGTCTTTGCTATTCAGCTCACTGTGGCCTACTGAACTCCTTCACTCCTCCCCCTTCCTATATACTGTCAAGTCACCTGACTTCTGTTGTGCCCAACCCACTCCTCTGAATCCACCACCCCTCAATCTCATAGAGTGTCTAATCTCAGGGCTGGATGTTACCTTCTCTTACACGTGGGTTATGTGGGCTGTGAGGGTGTTGGTGTGCAACAAGTGTCCTACCTGCCTGGCTGCAGTTCCCTTTGTGGCCTCCTGGATGCAGGGGCGCCACAATAGCGCCATTGGTTCCATGGCGCTTTACATGTGTAAGGGCGGTCAGTAGGTCATTGGTGACTTTGGTTAGGGCTGTTTCGGTGGAGTGGTGGGCTCGGAAACCGGATTGCAGGTTGTCAAAGAGGGAGCATGAGGAGAGATGAGAGGACAGTTCGGAGTAGACATGTTGCTCAAGCAATTTTGAGGCAAAGGGGAGGAGAGATATAGGACGATAGTTGGAGACTGTTGTGGGGTCGAGGGAGGGTTTTTTGAGGATGGGTGTGATGAGGGCATGTTTGAAGGATGAGAGGAAGACACCGGTGATTAGTGATATGTTGAAGAGATGGGTTAGGGCGGGGATAAGGACAGTGGTGAGGTTAGGAATGAGATGCGAGGGGAGAGAGTCAGGGGCACAAGTGGTGAGGTGTGATCGTGCTAGAAGGGAGGAGAGGCGCATTTCAGTCATGGAGGAGAAGTTACTTTTGGTCGGGGGGGTTGGGTGATAGAGAGGGAGGGCTGAGGGGATTGGGAATCGAAGATTTCTCTGATCTTGTCGATCTTCTGTTTAAAGAAGCTGGCAAAGTCGTTAGCGGTGATGAGGGGAGAGGGAGGGGGAGCGGGGGGACGGAGTAGGGCGTTAAAGGTTATGAAAAGTTGCTTGGGATTGTGGGAGAGGGAGCTAATGAGAGACGAGAAGAAAGCTTGTTTTGCAGTGGTCAGTGCTGTCTTGAAGTCGATGAGGGACTGTTTGTACAAGGCGAGGTGCGTTGCAGAGTTGGATTTCTTCCATCTCTGTTCAGCTACCCTGGAGGTCCGTTGAAGTTTCTTGGTGCTGGCGGTGAGCCAGGGTTGTTTGTGTGCACAGGTTTTGTTGTATGAGAGAGGGGCGGCCTGGTCGAGGGCTGTGGCGAGAGTGGTGTTGTAGAGGGTGGCGGCAGTGTTAGCATCATGAGAGGAGGCTAAGTCAGAGAGAGGGAGGAGGGACTTGGCGAGTGAGTGGAAGTTAATGAGCTTGAGGTTTCTTTGGGGGTGAGGGAGTTTCCGGAGGGGGGGAGCGTGGTGGGGGGGGGGGAGGCGGAGAAGGAGTCTTGAGACAGCTGCGTGGGGTTTATCAATGGGGATGTTGAAGTCGCCCATGATGATGGTGGGGATGTTGGAGGAGAGGAGGTGGAGAAGCCAGGTTGTGATGTGGTCAAAGAAGGTGGACCAGGATCCTGGAGGGCGGCAGACAACAGCCAGCTGGAGGTTGCAGGGGGAGAAGATATGCATGGAGTGTGCCTCGAAGGAGAGGAGGGAGGCAGAGGGGGGGTGTAATTGGGGTGAAGGAGAAGCTGTTGGCCAGGAGTAGGCCAACACATCCGCCATGGGAGTTGCTGGGGTGGGGGGTGTGGGAGAGGGTGAGTCTGCCATAGGAGAGGGCGGTGGGAGAGGTTGTGTCGGAGGGGGTGAGCTATGTTTTGGTTATGCAAAGGAAAGAGAGTTTTTGGTGATGAAGAGGTTGTGGATGAAGGTGAGTTTATTGCATACTGAGTAGGCATTCCAGAGTGCGCCAGAAAGGGGGATTGGGAGAGGGGTGGCTTTGGGGATGGGTGTAAGGTTGCAGGGGTTGCGGATGTTAATGGTGGGGAGTGAGCGTGGGCTAGGGGTGATTGTGGAGATGTGTTGGGGAGGACCGGGATTAGGGGAGATGTCGACAGCCAGTAGGAGGAGGAGGGAGAGGGTCAGGACATGAGGGCATGAGAGCTTGCGAGGCAGGAGGGCTTGTTTGGAGCTAAAGGCTTGGGTGTGGAGGGAGAGTTCAGAGGAGTGGCTGAGATGGCTAGGTAGGATGGAGGGAGGGAGTGTTATTGTGTTGTCAGGAGGAGGGACAGAGGGGGGTTGTAGGAAGTGGAGTAGGATAGGAGTGAGTGTGAAGAGAAGGGAAAACATTGCATGGGGATATAGGATTCAGTGGGAATGAGAGGTGGATTAGGGGGGTGAGGTGCAGATGGGGAGTGGTGGTGGCGGGGGCAGCTGAGTGGAGAAGGTTCAGCTGGGGTTGGGAAGGAGGAAAGGGACAGGAGGAAAGGATCAGCAGGAGGGGTGAGATAGAGGCAGGGGTCTAGAGCGACAGGGGACAGGTGCAGCAGGAAGTGTGTGCAAAGCGGGTGAGTGTCAATCAAGTCCACGCAATCGCAAATCAAATGGAGGCGTACAGAGTCCAGCAGGTGAAGGAGGGTGATGCGGTGCAGTCAGAGAACAGATGTAGGTACAATAGTGGGGATGAAATGCAGATGCAGCCGTGGATGTGATCAGGTGCTGCTTGGGGCGAGATGCTGAGGTGCAGCCAGGATCCGATGCAGCTGGGGGTCTATCCTTGCTTGCTTTTAATGTCCAAAAATATGTTTTTAAACTTACTCCTTAAGATGATAATGAAGCGGGGGCTATATGCAATAGTCCTCCTGGGACTCCAGCATCCTTTATCACGCTCCCATGGGAGTGATCTTGAAATTAAATGTTGCGCCCCTAGCCTGGCTCCCTCCGCTCTGCTATGCAGCTTTCCTGAGGTAATGACGCTGAAAGCGTTATTCCCGGAACCGCGGGCCCCACTCAACAGCGCACACTGCTGCTAAGGTAAATATCGGGTTGCTAGGGCCCCTTAGCAACCCAATATTTACTTTAGCAGCGGTGTGCGCTGCTAAGTGGGGTTCTATGGAGCCCCGCTTAGCAGCGCTAAGTGCTGCTAAGATAAATATCGGGTTGCTAAGGGGCCATAGCAGCCCGATATATTTACCTTAGCAGCACATAGCGCTGCTAAACAGGGCCCCCAGCTTCTTTATCAACTTATTGAGTAAGCTTAAAAACATTTTTTAGAACATTAAAAGCAAGCATTTAGCAGAGAGAGGGATATTTGTAATGGTAATTGGAAGGTGCAGGGACATGTATTGATAGGTTAGGTGGCTTTTCCGAGATGACAGCTAGTTTATGTTCCCCCCCCAGCTATCACTATCTGTCCCTGCAGCTTCATAGCACTATTCTAACCATCCCTGGCTGAGCTAATAGTGTTATGTTAAAAGTGAAAAAAATCATTTATACACTTACATATTCTGAGGCAGTCAGACTACCCCTTAGATAATGTAGTCACTCTGGCAGGTTAATAGTTAACATTTCAGCCAAATTTTATAAGATGCTGTGTGGCCTGTGTGATCTCACGATCATGTGACTATAACAGGCTTAGCTAAGACTTCATAGCCCATAATGATTTTTCTTGATTTCCTCCACCCACTATTGTCACATGATTTTTACATCACAAAGTTCTTTAATACAGAGAAGTTAATAGTGAGTTAACTATTTACCTGCCAGAGTGACTACAGTGTTGGCCAAAAGTATTGACACCCCTGCAATTCTGTCAGATAATACTCAGTTTCTTCTTGAAAATGATTGCAATCACAAATTCTTTGCGATTATTATCTTCATTTAATTTGTCTTCAATGAAAAATCACAAAAGAGAATGAAGCAAAAAGCAAAACATTGATTATTTCTCACAAAACTCCAGAAATGGGCCAGACAAAAGTATTGGCACCCTCAGCCTAATACTTGGTTGCACAACCTTTAGCCAAAACAACTGCGATCAACCACTTCCGGTAACCATCAGTGAGTTTCTTACAATGCTCTGCTGGAATTTTAAACCATTCTTCTTTGGCAAACTGCTCCAGGTCCCTGATATTTGAATGGTGCCTTCTCCAAACTGCCATTTTTAGATCTCTCCACAGGTGTTCTATGGGATTCAGGTCTGGACTCATTGCTGGCCACCTTAGAAGTCTCCAGTGCTTTTTCTCAAACCATTTTCTAGTGCTTTTTGAAGTGTGTTTTGGGTCATTATCCTGCTGGAAGACCCATGACCTCTGAGGGAGACCCAGCGTTCTCACACTGGGCCCTACATTAAGCTGCAAAATTTGTTGGTAGTCTTCAGACTTCATAATGCCATGCACACGGTCAAGCAGTCCAGTGCCAGAGGCAGCAAAGCAACCCCAAAACATCAGGGAACCTCCGCTATGTTTGACTGTAGGGATCATGTTCTTTTCGTTGAATACCTCTTTTTTTCTCCTGTAAATGTTGATGCCTTTGCCCAAAAAGAGAGAACATTCTTCCAAACCGTTTTAGGCTTTCTCGGGTAAGTTTTGGCAAACTCCAGCCTGGCTTTTTTATGTCTTGGGGTAAGAAGTGGGGTCTTCCTGGGTCTCCTACCATACAGTCCCTTTTCATTTAGACGCCGACGGATAATACGGGTTGACACTGTTGTACCCTCGGACTGCAGGGCAGCTTGAACTTGTTTGGATGTTAGTCGAGGTTCTTTATCCACCATCCGCACAATCTTGTCAATTTTTCTTTTCCGTCCACATATAGGGAGATTAGCCACAGTGCCATGGCCTTTAAACTTCTTGATGACACTGCGCACGGTAGACACAGGAACATTCAGGTCTTTGGAGATGTACTTGTAGCCTTGAGATTGCTAATGCTTTCTCACAATTTGGTTTTTCAAGTCCTCAGACAGTTCTTTGGTCTTCTTTCTTTTCTCCGTGCTCAATGTGGTACACACAAGGACACATGACAGAGGTTGAGTCAACTTTAATCCATGTCAACTGGCTGCAAGTGTGATTTAGTTATTGCCAACACCTGTTAGGTGCCACAGGTAAGTTACAGGTGCTGTTAATTACACAAATTAGAGAAGCATCACATGATTTTTCTAACAGTGCCAATACTTTTTGTCCACCCCCTTTTTTATGTTTGGTGTGGAACTATATCCAATTTGGCTTTAGGACAATTCTTTTTTGTGTTTTTTTCATTGAAGACAAATTAAATGAAGATTATAATACCAAAGAACTTGTGATTGCAACCATTTTCAGGAAGAAACTGAGTATTATCTGACAGAAATGCAGGGGTGTCAATACTTTTGGCCAACACTGTACATCCTCCAAGGTGTAGTCAGTGCCTCAGAAAATGTAAGGGTATAAATGCTTTTTTTTCACCTTAAACATTACACTATGAGCTCAGACAGGGATGATAAGAATAATACGATGAAGATGCAGGGACAGAGAGCGATAGCTGGGGGGGGGGGGGTGGGCATAAAGAAACTGACAGCTTCCTTTTAAAGTTCGGTTCGCTCATCACTAGTTCTGAGTGATTAGGCTGTACCTGTGACTGCTGAAGATTGCCTAATGTGAGTTGTGGCACCCCTGCGGGGGATTGCCACAGGTTCCACCGGTGCAAGGAAGGACTAACACCTTGGTCAGCTCAGCACACACCACCTTCCACCCCAGACCTGAAGGGGGAGCTCTACTGGCTGCATTAAGTCAGTTCCCCTTTAAGAACACTCAGGCTGAGGGGAGGAGTTCAGTTAGTCCCAGGAGTTTCAGTTGGAGTGCAGTGAGGAGAGAGGAGGCAGAGCTACTGGTCGCTGGGAGAGAGGATTCAGGCCCAGGACCAGGGACGACTGACTGCTGTGCACACCCCAGGGAAGGGGCCGGAGGCAAGTGGAGGAGACAGGGAACTGAGAGAAGGGAATTGTCGGGCCCACTGGGACGGGGGTACTCGGTACCGGACCGGTCTGCTACAGGGGAAGTCACGGGTGGTCCTGGTCCGGATCGTGTCCCTGGCTCGGCAATAAAAGGGGTAATATTTACAGGGGATTGTCAGTCATGACGCCACCCACTATATGCGGTCAGTGATGGGGCCGCCGCTGCTGCAGAGCCTCCGGGGATGATGGAACAGCAGCTTAGATGGGATAGTTCCAGTGGGTAGAACTGAGTTCCCCGGGACAGTAAGAGTTAAAGTCTGTTGTGGAATGTTCAGTACACTTACTGTGCAGACGCTGCAGGAATCTCTCCTCAATGCTCGTGCTGACAGGCTGTGCTGTGGCTCTGCAAGTGGAGGGCTTGCTGTATCCTGTATAAAGGGAATATCACTCAAGCAGATGGAATCAGACAAGGGAAGCAAGTTCAGGGTCTCCGTGTTTACTCTCAAAGCTTTGCAATACAGCTCACAGTTGGTTACAGTTCTTTATAAGTCTCAGTTCTTAATACACGGGCTCACTCTCCCCTCCGGGGCTCCCTTAATCTCTGCAGCCAGGTCTCTCTCTGTGACCCTTCACACTGTCTCTGTGTCCTTTCCGGGCTGTTTACGTTGTCTGGATTTACTTGGTGTGTGTAACGCCGGACAGTATGGCGGTGACTCGGGCCCTTGTGGGTCCTCCTGGTCGTCACTGAGCTGCCTGTCCTTTGGGGTAGGGACCCTAACGTGTAGCTGTGGTCCCTCATCGTGTTGTTTGGGGTTCCGGGTAAAACTACGGTCCCCTCTAGAGCTGACACTCTACTCAGCCCAGCCTCCAGCAGTCCTCAAGAGTGAGGCTCTACCAGGCTCCTTCTCTCTGCATCTCTCAGTATCATAGGAGGGCTACTCCGCCTGCAGTCGGTAGCTTCGCTGTATGCCTAGGGCCCGGGTATCACCGTCCCTCTCTGTCCTTCCACACTCCTGGGGATCTGGCTTCGGACAGGCTTTCTCTCTCCTCCGGCTCACACTGGCTCGGTACAGATTCTGCGCTCCTTACACCTTCACTCTTCCAGGACGTGTGTGTCTTTCTTCCTGCTCAGCTTAGCTCAACCTTCCGCTGTCTTTGGCCTGTGCCGTGTTCCTCAGTCTGCTGCTGCTCTTGGTCTTTGCTGCTCTGCACCCTCTGGCCTACTGAACTCCTTCCTCCTCCCCCTCACTATTTCTACTGTCAAGTCACCTGACTACGTGTGTGCCCAACCCACTCCTCTAAATCCACCACCCCTCGCTTGCCTAGAGTTTCCAATCTTAGGGCTGGATGCTACCATCTACTGTACGTGGGTTATGTGGGCTGTGAGGGTGTTGTTGTGCAACAATTGTCCTACCTGCCTGGCTGCAGTTCCCTTTTGTGGCCTCCTGGATGCAGGGGCGCCACAGAATCATTTTGTAAAGCCCTTTAGTACACATGGACACTGGAGTCTGACGCTTCCAGCCTTCAGAGCTACAGCAAAAGCCCAGCATACTCAGGAGGAGTTCAGCCCTGAGGAGAGTGGGTAAGAGACACTAAACTGACCAAGTACAGGACCAGGGGCCACAAGAGAAACAGGGACCCCGCAGGAGGACCTCATTGCCAGTTTAGGACGAAGCCCAAAGAGGGAGAAGAAAGCGGTGGGTTCAGTCTCAGGCAGGATCCATCCCACACTGCAGAGCACAGACACAAAGGAGGCCTCATAACTTTCTAAGGTGAAAGTCCCAAATTACTCCGGGGTCCTGATTATTACTCTGGACTGTACCTGTTACTTTACCACCAGTAAACGTACCTTTACACGCCGCAACTATCACTGGCGATCGGTAGCAACCGTACATGCGCGTGCACGTTTTTAACGGTTGCTAACGGTCGCCGATGCCGCATGCACACGGCGCAATTGCACCCTCAACCTAAGGTAACATGGTTCCCCGGAGGTTCCAACAGATCCTGCGGGAAACATCCGGTTGAATCCCGACGCCGCTTCACACGCCGCAATCAGTAGGGGAATGTGAGCGTACATGTTCTGCGGTGCTAAAACATAGGCGTGACAGACTCGTGTATTCAGTGACGCTTACACGCTGATTAGACAACGCAATAGCGTCATGATTGGCCAGCCTGCGCAGGAAGGCTGGCTAATACATGACGCCATTCCAATTGTGGAGTGTGAATGGACAGCTCTTCAAATTTGGCGCCCTGTGAAGGGACAGCCAATGGAAACACAGTAGCCCGCACCAATCATCGCTGATGGGGCGCGGTATTCATTACACTGTGGCACGCCCCTGGGAAATCACTAGGCGACGCAGATTCCATCCCTATCGCCCATTTACACGCCAATACCAGGGCAATTCACCATTTGGGTTGCCTCTGATTTTAGAACAAGGCTCAGAAACCACAACCCGGAGCAACTGCAAAAAACCCGATCACTTTCCCAAATTACACGCCGCAACTTCGTAGCAATTTCAAGGCAACCGTGACAAAAATCCTGATTGCCAGGCAGTTGCTACACCTCAGTGGCAGCGTGTAAATGTACCTTAAAAAGTACTGAAACAACAACCCCAGTGTGTCTGTGTGCCTGTCTAACCGTCGCAATTCACCACTGTGCCAGAAAGGACTTGATTACTGCCCTCCCTCATCATCTTCCTTCATCACTGACCTCCCTTATCATCTTCCTTCATCACTCCCCTCCCTCACCATCTTCCTCCATCGCTGCCCTGAGGTAATAGCTCCACCTGTGGGGAGCTGCTCCACACTCTGCTGCACCCACCACCAACTCAGTGGCCGGCTTGCAGCGCCGGTACCCATATTACCGGGAACTACAGGTGGCGTCATGTTCCCCTGTAAATAACCCCTTCTCCCATCATCAACATCCCCTTATATGATCACCAGGGCATGGCACCGGGACCCCGTACACCCGTGACTCCCTATTCAGCAGACCCGGTGGCCGAGTACCCCATTAGCCCTGGCCGCATCATGAGTCAATGTGGAAATTAATAAGAGTCTGTTACTTATACTATTAGTGATCACAAACTTTGTGCCTGAATTTTGATGCAAACTACCATGTCATGTAAAATAATACCATGAACGACCCTAAGTTTTTACTCTCTTGAGGGACTAATACTATAACTGCTACGCTTATATCAACTTATTTAGTAAATACCAGGTCTTTGTCGGTTGTAATTACCGTGCCATTTTTTAAAGGGGTACCATGTTTCGGGTCAAAAGCCATGTCCTAAATATTGCAACTTTTAAAATCTCAGACAGTCCAACAGTATAACTTTTAATGTTTTTGCCCTCTAAAAGGAGCCTCTCAGTAGAACATGTACTGTCATGGGGGCAGGTAGTAAGGAACAAGATGTGTTTGTTGTAGCAGGCACGTAGTAACTGGCTGGCTACCTACCCCTTACTGGATGCTCTGTTTATTGACTACTATGTAAGCTACTCCCCACAGTGGACTTTACATTTTTTATTTCTCTTTACCAACTAGACACTAGGCTCTATTAACACCAGACAAAAAGAACAAAGAAACCACCACCTAAGCAATCAAAAAGTTATAGCTTTATATGGTTTATCTTCTTTCAACTTTAATCAATATTAAGTTGAGTATCAGAATCGCATTTTACATCAGAACAATGTAAGGGAGACAATTGTATTGTAAATGCAAGTGTTGCTATAAGTGGAATTTACATTTAGAGATGCTACCGTTCATTATAATAGTTCTAATGTATGCAAGATCAATTTAGATAAACCCTTTGAGTTTTATCATTCATCTTTTTGTGCATTTACCATGGGCAATTATTGTTATGGTCGTTCAGATAAGAACTGAGAGTAATGATATTTGCTCAGTGTAAATGGGCCTAGAAGGAGATGTCCAGAATATTGTTTTCAGAAACTGTACCATTCTTATCCATCCGTTCATATCCAGCTGGTACCGCAGAATTAACTGCAATATCAGATACAGACTATGGATAAAATGGTGCTGCTTCTGGATATAAAGACATTTTTTTTTCCAGGACCTTTTTTAAAGGAAGACTGTCACCAGGTTTTTGCTACCCCATCTAAGTTCACCATGACATAGGGGAAGAAATTTTTGTTTCAGCGATGTGTCACTTATTGGGCTGTTTCCTGGAGATTTGATGAAATCACTGCTTTATCTGCTGCAGATCTATCAGTCCTGTGAATGCTGAGCTCCATATAATGCTGCCCACACCACTGATAGGCAGTTTTTTAAGTACACTGTGCATAGGTAGAATCAGTGGTAGCTGTGGAGTTAGGCTGCTTTCACATTACGATTTTGTGCCTGTCCGTGGGATCCGACTTTGAAGGAGGATCCCACGGACAGGCACGGATCCCTGCAATCAGATGGCAAATAGCCATCCGATCCAATTCTATGCAGGATCCGTGTGGATCCTGCGGTCCCCTGTCTTTCCCTGCTTCTTCCTCCTCCATCTTCTTCCCTCTGCTATTCTGCCCCCCCGCTCCTCTATCCTCATCTAATCCCTATCCTGTCCCCTCTTGTCTTCCCTGTGTGTAAGAAAAAAAAAAAAAAACTCCTCCCGGAGTATACATCACCTGTCACCGGCTCCCACAATGCAGCACCATCAGGACTGAAGAGCCCGTGATGATGTCAGAGAGCCGGTCAGCTGACGGGTCATGTGACCGGCTCTCTGACATCATCACTGATGGTGCTGCAGCGTGGGAGCCGGTGACAGGTGATGTATACTCCGGGAGGAGTTTTTTTTTTTTTTTTTTACACACAGGGAAAACAAGAGGGGACAGGATAGGGATTAGATGAGGATAGAGGAGCGGGAGGACAGAATAGAATAGCAGAAGGAAGAAGATGGAGGAGGCAGGAGCAGGGAAAGACGGAATACGGAGCCGACATCGGATCCAAGGTGAACTCGGATCTGATGTCCATAGGCTCCCATGTTGTGGGCACTCAGATCAGCCTCGGATCAGCAGTGATCCAATGCTGTCCGATTTGAGTCACAGACACAAAATCATAGCAGGCTGCGATTTTATGCCCGTAATTAAATCGGATCGGATCGGATCGGATGGTGCCAAAATCGGATGGCAATAGTGGCACATCCGATCCGATTCCCATAGGGGAACATGGGATCCGATTTCAGATCCGATTGTATCCGTTTTGAAATTGATACAATCGGATGACCGAAAATCGTAATGTGAAAGCAGCCTTACACAGAGCTCATGAATATAAAGAATTCCATAAGGTTTACCAGTCCTCGGGTGATAATCGCCTGCTGATAAAACTGTATTTTCAGAAGAACCTATAGCAGCTCAGTATGTGACATGTCAGAGAAATCAGGGTCTCTGACAAGATCTCATCGTGCTGCTCTCAAGATTAGGTAGCAAAAACCGGGTGAAAGATTTCCTCTACATCTTCTGACTATTGAATTTCTGCTGAGATATCCAGTATGTCTAGTAATCACACTAGGTAAAGCTGTCTAATTATAGTTATTACTTAACATATAGTGTATACAGCTCCTATGTGGTGTAATAATGGCAAGCACTAGTCAGTGATGACGACACTTTTAATTTATAGATTTATAGTTTAAATTGATATGAATACCGTCCATTACATCTCTGGTATGTTTTTCAATTATTTCTAAGAAAAATAATATAAAGTATAGAGTAGTGATGAGTAGTGATGGGCGAATCCCCCGGTGATCGGGATCGGCGGGTTCGCCCAAGTTTTTTGTAAAGTTCAAGCTCAGGGATGCGAACTAGTGTTCAAACACCCTGAGCTTGAACTTTACAGACATGGGATGGAGGGGGTGGGGCTGTAAAAAAAACATAAAATTGTTAATAAACATTATAATTATACTTACCGCTCCCGTGACGTGTCCTGCAGTCCCGCTGTCTCCCAGCCCCAGAAAGCTTGTGCCACCCTGCGCTGTGGATGCCAGCCCCCAGCTGCCTAGTTGTACCTGGCTGGACCTAAAAATAGGGTGAAGCCCACATCAATTTTTTATAATTATTTCATGAAATTCATGAAATAATTGAAATAAAAAGGGCTTCCCTATATTTTTGTTCCCAGCCACGTACAAATAGGCAGCTAGGGGTCGGGGGCAGCCCGTACCTGCCTGCTGTACCTGGCTGGCATACAAAAATATTGTGAAGCCCACGTCAAATTTTTTTTTTAATAGTTCATTAAAAAACAAAAAAAAACAAGTTCAGAACAGAGATGAGGATTGAGGGGTTAATAAAGATGCAGTTCCTAAATGTACTTGTATTTTTTTTATTAATGAACTATTAAAAAAAAATTCTACGTGGGCTTCACCATACTTTTGTATGCCAGCCAGTACAGCAGGCTGGTACGGGCTGCCCCCAACCCACAACTGCCTATTTGTACCTGGCTGGAAACAAAAATATAAGGAATCCCTTTTCTTAAATATTTCATGAATTTCATGATATAATTTTAAAAAAAATTGACGTTGTCTTCGCCCTATTTTTGGGTCCAGCCAGGTACAACTAGACAGCTGGGGGCTGGAATCCGCAGCGCAGGGTGGCCCAAGCTATCTGTCTCTCACCCCCGCTGTGAATTGCAGTCTGCTGCCACCCCAGTAAATGGCATGTTCATAGAAGCGCCATCTTCTGGCGCTGTATTCAACTCATCCAGGGCCCTGGTGTGGGTGGCTTACTGGGTAATAATGGGGTTAGGACCAGCTTTGTATTATCAGCTGACCCTAAGCCCAAAATTCATGGGGTCACTCCAATACTGGACATGACCACCATGAATTTCTAGTAAAGTGTTAAAAAAACACAACACAGAGAAAAAAATGTTTATTAGAAATAAAACAAAAAAAATGTAGAGACTCCATCTTTATTATAAACAACAATCCTCAGTCTGACGTAGTCCAAAAGAGAGCAATGTCAGCTTTGCTACATCGCTCTGCATAGACAAGCGAGAACAGACCGAAGACTGTCAGTGACAGTCAAAGTTCACCCAAAGTCATAGCTCGGGCCATGACTGCGGGTGAACCCTGACGTCACCATGCAAACACGGCCGGAAAAAGCCGAAGACTGCTGACGCTGGCCGGAAATTGACGAGCGCCGGCAGTGCAATGAATACTCCCGGAAGTTAATGAGCGGCCCCGGAAGCAGAAGCACCCGGGACAGCGAGATGGAAGGACGCATCGCTGGAAAGGTAAGTATAATTATGTTTTTTTATTTTATTCTTTTACAGCCCCCGGACCCAAACTGGACCCGAACTGTAACACGGGTTTCCCATGGAAATCCGTGTTCTGGACCTTGTGACCGAACAGTATGTATTTGGTAATGGTCCAGAACTTTACAGCTCGGGTTTGCCCATGCCTAGTGACGAGCGAGTGGTGTAATATTCGCACTCGCTATACTCTTTATGATTACTTTTTAACACTGAAAAACTGAATAAAACACCTTGCTGTGCACCCCAGAGAGATCCTAACATTCAGTCTGCCCTCACTGAGGTGCCAACTCACTTTGTGCACCTAAAGCAGCTGGCATTTTGTGTCAAATCGATAACAATCAATAACAATCAACACATCATTCATGAGCACCAGCGATACTCGCCGAGTAATGAGTATCGCGAATACCATACTATTCGTGTGAATAGCGAATAATAACGATTACACTCACTCATCACTAGTATAGAGTTATCATATTCAATTTATTAACCTGCCTCAAGTGTTTGAAAAGGCACCTGAGGTTTTATTGCTGAAAGGCCCAGAGCAGACTTGCTCTGCTAATGGTTAACCCACTGTACTTCATTAAGAAACACAATCCCTTACATTATCTCAGTGATGATGTCAAAGATGTACCAAGAACCCCAAGAAAATAAAAAAATAAGATTTTTGAGTTTTTTGAAAAAAACGTAAGTTTTTAAATTTTTTCCTTAAATATATACCGCTTGTTAGCATGTTTGCACATTGGTAGTAGCTGTGTGCTGCAGAGAATTTGGTTCTAGTTGTTTGACCCAGTGTCCCTGCTGGCATCAGTTCACATTATGTCTGTGAGTGCTGTGCAGTTTTTTTCTGTTTTGTGTATAACGAATGGAGAATCTGGCTCCATGACTGCAACTTGCACCCTCATCACCCACAGGTGGTCCTAGGTTGAGATGGTGTCCACCCACTTAAGAGTGGGATAGGGAGGAAAAGGAGGGCAGGGATGTCAGCGTTAGGACTCATCAAACCTGGGGTCGCCTTGTCGCGGCTGATGAGCAAACGGACATTGGCCAATGTGCGTACCAAGAACCCCAAGAAAATAAAAAAATAAAATTTTTGAGTTTTTTTTGAAAAAAAACGTAAGTTTTTAAATTTTTTCCTCAAATATATACCGCTTGTTAGCATGTTTGCACACTGGTAGTAGCTGAGTGCTGCAGATAATTTTTTTCTAGTTGTTTGACCCAGTGTCCCTGCTGGCACCAGTTCACATTATGTCTGTGAGTGCTGTGCAGTTTTTTTCTGTTCTATCTATCTATCTATCTATCTATCTATCTATCTATCTATCTATCTATCTGGAAAAAGTTCTCTGCAGCACTCAGCTATTACCAGTGACGTGCAAATGCTAACAAGCTATATGTATATGAGAAAAAAGTTTAAAAACTTACGTTTTTTCAAAAAACTCAAAAATCTTATCTTTTTATTTCTAAAGTTCTTGGTAGATACATTGGCCAATGTCTGTTTGCTCATCAACTGCGACAAAGTGACTTCAGGTCCGATGAGTCCTACGCTGATATCCCTATCCTCCTTGTCCACCCCCCACTTCTCAGTGGGCAGACTCCATCTCGACCCTAGATCACCTGTGTTTTTTTTTCTCTTTTATCTATCTATCTATCTATCTATCTATCTATCTATCTATCTATCTATCTATCTATCTATCTATTTATCTATCTATCTATCTATTATCTATCATCTATCTATCTATCTATCTATCTTATATAAATAGTTGAAGACCTAAATGTACCACTGCACATCAGTATCCTAATGAAAAGTAAAAAGTCATTGGTCGACTTGACAAAGGGTATTAGTGAGTCATGAGGGGTCCCCACCACCAACGTTTTACTCCTCCCCCCATTCCCCAAAATAATAGACACATGAGTGAATTAAATAGGCCACAGCAGCCTTTTATTAACAAACAAGAAATATAACAAATAACCAAAATTTGGCGCCTCTTTGGTTTGACCACCACTATGGTACTGGACCTATCTAATAGGTGTAGTATCATACTCACAGGTAAGTGGTGAAAAATTTGCTGAGACCCCAACAAACACCCAACACAATCTGAACTCTAGGCCAGGCAGGGAGATGATTGGCGTAATAAACTCACAATCAGATCAGTCCCCATCTACTGGCTGGAGGGAGGAGTTAGGTTAGGGGTGGGAGGCAAGTAATGAGAGAGGTCTAGAGACGTCGGGAGCTAGTGAGGAGTATACACACGTGGAGTGAAGTGCTGGTCCTAGGCCCAAGGGCCCAAATCTGCAGCTGACTTATAAAGCGAGGCGGAACTAGCTGCAGCAGGGGTACCAGCCCTAATTTGGTCTCGATATTTCAGGACCAGCCAAGAAACTGGAGGTAACTGGTTTTCACGTACAGTGGCTACCATAGTGGACCCTCTCCAGGCATAAGGAACTATATAGGGTTAAGAGGACTAGCAAGATGGTCGCTTGCAGAACTCGCAGTGTTGGGACCCACGAATGGGAATGACTTGTAATGTATTTTTCTCTATATAATGCATTGCAATTGCTGTTGCTAGGCAGATTCCAGCTTTTTGAAGTTTTATCCTATGACTCTCCTGTAGTTAGGCTTGTATTAGTTTTCTCCCTTCTTCTTCTTCAGTGTTCAGTGTGGCGCCCCGCAACGAGTGCGTCACAGGAGGGTATTGCAGCCACAAATGCAGCAGCAGTATTCTCTGACCCAGCAGTCATATGGTTAACTTAGAGATCCATACCCTGCATGCATCACTTAGCATAGAGGGCCAATCAAGGTCCTGGTTGGCGGAGTGCAAGGGTAGTGTGTAGTGGAAGTTTAAGTTTAGAAGTAGTCTGGAGGAGTGAGTCTGCAAGTAACAGCAACCTAGAAGACCCTCTGCAGATTCCCAGCTCTGCAACCTAGGAGAGGGGGTTGCACAGTCGGTGCAGCCCCCTGGCCATCTTCTACCGGCCATCTCCCTACCAATTTTGGGCATCAAAATGCGGGCTCAAAACCATCCTGTGCCCATCTACAGCCGGTTTGCTGGTACCAAAGCTAGCAGCAGTTCAGCTCTGCTACGCAAACCAGAAGAGTGGAGGAGCAGCTCTACAGGAGCACCCCACCATCGCCAAATCCAGTCGTCTAACCAGCGGTGTACCCACCAAGGGACCCAAGGCTCCCAAAGCATCCGGAATGTATACCCCGGATAGGGCATTCAAGCAGCCTCCCTGTACTCGACCTGGTATTCCTGGGCGACAACGGCAATTTACTTAGTTAGAATGGAGGAACACCGCGGATCTCTGAGGGACACCTATCACTGCTGAGTCCACCCGGTCCACTACCCGTAACTGTATGCCATGTACTGCTTGCTAGTTCAGTAAATTACCCGTTACAGAGACTTACAGTGTCCGTGCTTCCTTATGACTACGTCCGTCCGCACACAAGGTAACCGCAGCTGCCGCACAACATCTTAAGCAGCTCCTGGCTCCGGGGATCATCGCTTAGCCTGTGGGGAGCGTTCCATCTTGCTGCATTCCATCCCCCGGAGGCCCCGCAGCATCGGTAAGACTTACCGAAACACTCATAGGTGGCATCACGAAACAATTAACCCCCTTAATCTGTTCCTACAAGACGTCTTTAACCCTTTTGATCTGCACTCAACCGGGCCCCACTACCGGCAGGCGCGGTCCACCCGTGACAAATAGGAAGGAGCTACTGCCTGTCTAAACCGGAGTCCCGGCCACGGTGAGTCATTCAGTTTGTAGACACCATTGGCTGGGTCACATCTATCCTACCCTGTAAGGATTACTTTTTTCACCTCCTGCATTGTTCTTAATAACAAGATTTTGGAAGAAAACAGCTCCATTTCTCCTGGTCTTTACTACAAGTCAGTGCTGGCTGAGTTGAAGTGTCTGAGAACACCTGGCATGTGAGTACAACAGCTAACAATTATCTAAAGGACTTATGATTAGAACGCTTAGAGATTCATAGTGCCAAGGAAGAGTTAGGACACACAGTCACCTGCCTGCTGGGACTGGTAACCAAAGGATACTAGGAGGAAAAGAGGTAGCAAGGACAGGGCAGCAAGGAAGGCCATAGTCCCTGTGTCGCAGAAAAGTGGACCCTAATTACCTCTGAGCTGGCCAGGCTGCAATCCTGGTGAATACAGTACCACGGCTGGGTTGCACCTGCACTGAAATATCAGTAAATTGTAAGAACCACAAGAACTCTGTGTGTCATCTGGTCCTTCCTGTACCTCCCTGCACCTCTCAGCAGAGCTGTACCCTGCACTACTACAACCCTTATCCTCCTCCTGATCCCATCTACAACATACACGTCCCAAGGGACCCTTGTCATAACTGAAGAGGGCCCAACATCTGGCTGCCATACCACCATCCCCTGGAGAGTTCCCCACAGCAGCCCCTGGCCATCTACGGGCCAGAACTTCAGTTGGTGTCACAACAAACTACATCCCCTTTAAATAATCCCTTCACGTGTTTGGTATGGGTCACGCCCTCCAGGTCTGCCACCGTGACTACTGAACTGTCTGACCCCAGATGGTCAAGTACCCAGGCCCCTTGACTATTATAATAACACCTAGAGGGAGGATGGTCCTCATAGCCCCCCAAAAACCTTGATAAGGGTGCTATCCCATAACACCTGAAGACTAGGCTGAGTCTTACCTCCAGCCGATTAATGCAAGCTCAGAGGTAACTGTTAACCAGCCTGTGTATATCACCCAAACCACAACATCACTTAAAATCCTCCTGAGGGGTCAAGAACCTCATGGGCTCCCCCCCATTTTTCTTTTCCACCGTTCAGCACATCCACCAACTTCAAGGAACGTCTCCCCCCTACGCCAAACTACTGTGACAAAATGATATAAAACACCAAAAAGGCAATTTTTTGTTTAAACGGAACCAACCACCTCAGATCACCCTAATACACAGTTAGTACATGTCCCTGCACCCTAAGGATACCTTTCCAGCACTGTTTTTGTGTAAAATCTTGCATTAGTATAACTGATATAAAGAGTTTATAAACTTACTAGCCTGGAGACTTCTGGGCGTATCCTTCCTTCTGTTATACTTCAGGGCTATGCATTGCATGTCTGTGCTCCCCCTCCCTCCGTGCCTGCTGCCCTGCCCTGATGGGCGTGATCGTTATCTCCTCTGCACAGAGGGAGGGGGAGCACAGCCATGCAATGAATGCACAGCCCTGAAGTATAACAGAAGGAGGGATACGCCCAGATGTCTCCAGGCTAGTAAGTTTATAAACTCTTTATATGAGTTATACTAATGCAAGATTTTACACAAAAACAGTGCTGGAAAGGTATCCTTAGGGTGCAGGGACATGTACTAACTGTGTATTAGGGTGATCTGAGGTGGTTGGTTCCTTTTAAGGAAACAGTTTGTGAAATATTTTGCCCAAATGAAAAGGAGGGTGAGTGATAGATTGGCACAAATCTTCTCTTGCCAAAATGGTTCACCCACTAAGATGGTGGCCTCCTTATATACTGCCCGCCTCCTCTCCTATTACTAGTCCTTTAATTTGAAAAAGGCCCCAATCCATTAAATCCACCCAAACCCCTACCTTGCCCAAACAAAAACCCCATTACATTCCGTCTATTACCACCCCAAACCCTGTCATGCTGGCCTCCCTTAAAAGGCTTTTCCCTGTCCAGCCTTACTGGATTACAGGAATGAAGCCTATCACAGACTAAAGAGAAATATGAGGTACTTAGTCCAGGCTGGGAAGGCTTTCTAGAAAGAATATCACTCAGTTGAGCAGCAGGACAAGGTCCTTGATTCAGGCAAGGCCTATTTAAAGGGAATTAGGCTAAAGGAAAGATTCCTTATCTTGCATAAACATTGTCTATATTAGAGAGGAAGCTATGGTCACTATATTGGGATATGATTTCTCCTGTGGAGAGCTAGGGGTGAATTACAGCCAGAGGTCTATGAGCTTCATTGAATGGACTTTAAAGATATTATAGAGGAGTTCTATCCATGTACCTTAGTCAGTGAGGTCCTCATTATTTAACTAGGAACTGAGAGTAGCTTTGAGGAGTCATATCATTGCAACTTGATCCATGCGGTCCTCATAGGTGAAGATGGAGCTTCCCATCATGGTTTGCTTAACTGTTATAACTTCTCAGGAAAGCAATGTATCACCATATGTAACCAGAAAGTGGCTATCTCTGCATACTGAGTCGCCCATCGGGGCAATGGGGTACTTGGAACCGGGCCCTCTGGTCGTCGTCTGGGGCTGCAGGATGTCCCGGAGTCGTGACCCGGCTCTGTGGCCCGGGTGAGTCAATAAAAAAAAGGGGAAAACTGTTTTTTGTTTTTTTTTTAAAGAATTATTGTGACGTCACCCATGGTTTGCTGCTAGGGGTAGCCACCGCTGCAGTCAGGACCTCTGGGGATGATGGGGGTTGCAGCAGATATGTTGCGCCCTCCATGGGTAGGGCTTGTCCCCAGGGCTACCGCGTAAAAAGTGTAGGTATAGTGCAAAGTTCTCAGTACCCTCAGGCAACCTCCTGCTGCTGGATCGCAGAATCAGTGTGCCACCTCTCAGGCGCAAAATCAAAGTCTCACACAATTCTGAGCTTTACCTGGTTTACTTCCTGCTGGTCAGATGTTACAACACACACAATTCGGTACAACAGCAGCTCCTTTTTCAGTGGGCATCCCTCAGGGCTTCCTAGCCCTAGTTCAACGACCTTTCTTTCACTGTGCCGGTGGTTGGGTCTCGGGACATAAAGACCCCGCACCTCACTGGAGTCCGTGGTTGGGGCATACATCTTCCCTGCCACTTCAGCAGAGCTGGTGCTCTGGTTCTTATGTTGGGCCCACAAGGGTTAGGGTACTCAGAACTTGGTCGGTTGGGTGCAGGGATATCATGAATGGTCGGTGCCTGAGTCTGTGCCCTTGGGGGACAACAAAAAGGGGTATTTACGGGGATAAGAGTTTATAGGTTAATGTTGTGACGCCACCTGTAGATCCGGTGATGGCACTGTCGCTGCGGCAGACCTCCAGGGGGATGGATGGCAGCAAGGTGTTGTAGCTCCTTACAGGCAGATCAGGGTTCCCCGGGGCAGTGTAGTGTAGAATAGTGGAATAAGACAGCGCAGTCTCTGCTGTGAGACTGGAATGTCACAGTCAACCAGGAAAAAACACAGACGCTTGCTCTGCACGGGTCTTTACTTTACCTTCAGCTTGTACAGAGTTCACAGGTGTTACAGCTTGGGTAGTAAACCAGGTGTCATAGGAGGAAGCAATGTCTCTATGAGGCTCCAGTGATGTTCCTTCTTTTATCTTCCATTGTCCTACCTCTGTGCACTCCTTCATCCTCACTCTGCCCTGCACAAATCCTGCTTACTACCAGGCCTGTTGGGTGCTATGAGGTACCTTTCTCTCTCTAAGGGGGCTCAACCAGGTTTGGTGCTTCTGGTGGGGACCACATGTATGTCGGGCGGATCGTGCTTCTATGAAGCTGTCGATCATACCGGTATCTGCGGCTCAGGGATGGAACTCTGCACTGCTTCGGAGCAGGTACCCCGCTTTGGACTGGGCCAGGGTGTTCAGTCACCCTCTGTCTGCCCCTCTCTCTCTGGGCTGCCTTCCTTCACAAGTGTCCTCCCTCTTAGCTCCTTCTCTTTCCTCTCATGTTCTGACTTTTCACTGAGCTTTCTCCCGCTCTCCCCACTCTCCTCCCACCGGGACTGGGTCTTCACAAACATTAGGTTAACCCTTTAGTCCCCTGCTCTAAGTGTGTGAATGCAGATTGGGAGCCTCAGACTTACATTACCTCCCCCTATAACAGGAATACTGCACTTTCTGTCTTGGGTGCAGTACCCCTTTGTAGCGCACTGACTAGTGGGACTTATCACTTGCCCGGGCCCTCGGTGTCCCCGTTGACTCAGGCACACCTTGGACCCACTCAGTCTCCCCTCGGTTCTCAGCCTGGTCCCCAGGCTAGCCATACGGTGGCACAGTCTGCCGGGTCTGGGTTCTCTCAGCCTGGTCTCTCTGACTACTTGGCTGACGGATCTCTCTGCTGTTCTCTCACTACTTCTCCCTAAAAATCTCCACCAAAAACCACTAGAACTTGGTGTTGTGTGTTCCTTTTTATTTTGGTGTTCCCACTGCAAACCAGGTTCTGTCCTAATGTTCCACCCTCCACCTAGCTCCTCCCGCTATTCCGTTGCTAGACGTAGAGTAACTTAGACTTGGGATCGAGGGACATATTGGGTGTGTGTGTGGAATGACCAATTTACCAATCCCAGCTGCTGCGCCATCTAGTGGCGACTGGTCTACAGGGGTGCCACACTCCCCCTCCCCTGAGCAAAGATTAGCATGTCCTCGTGCTAGGACCTGATACAGTGTTACACAAGCTCACACATTTTTTTTATGCATCAAACAACAACAATAATAATTTACATAAGTGCTTTTTTTCCCGTAACAGGAGGTCCGTGGCTTAAACGTTATGTAACAAAAACCATCTTATCAATATGAAAGGGGTAAGGGCATGGAAATAGAAAAAGTAGAAAAGTTGAAAAAGTTCACAGTCTCGTTATTGTCTCTTTATTCAATGTCTCTGGGTCCTGTTCTTCGGGAACCCACCACAAACAAAACCCTTTTTCTTGCCCTGGGCGTGGCGACAGGGACTCAACTGACCTCTTCTTCAGCCATGCATGTGGGTTTTTGAGCGTTGTGGTCACAAGTGCAAATGTTCATGCAAGCAGTTCAATCGCGCATTATAAAAGCATACATTATTATGAAACATGCAATAAAACCAATAGGGAGCACACCGTGGTGCACTAACTATATACAACAAAGTTCTGATCAACCTTAGTCCTTCATCAAATGTTCATGTTAACGGGTGTCACACACACTATCAGGGAAAGCTGAGAGGAAACAAGGGAAAAACAAAGTTCAACTCACAAGTTCGTGGTCTGTCCGGGGTTTATGGCTTCTGCCACGGCAGTGCAGCTCACGTCTCTCATGGTACCGTTGAGATGGCTACCGAGAATCCCAACATCGGGGTTTGGGTCCCGAAGTCCTGTGTCTCCAGTGGCTCTTGACCAGGGGCTGGCGCTGGTTCCTCCCCTGGCCACACTCGCTGGATATAGAGGGTGTAGGGTCCCCATTCTCTTTCCTGGCAGACGAAAGTCACTCGGCCTCCAACTTTCAATTCTCTGCCTGGGTGTCCAAGGGACAGGTGAGCCTCAACATCTGTCTGGGAAACAAAAAGGTCTCTACGAGATCCGGGCTCCTGGATGAAGTGCCACCCTTTCTCGGCACGGAATGCTGTAACGATTCACTCCTGGCGTGGGGCTTGGCGGGTGGACAGGGCTGTCCGGGCCTCTGCCTTGGCCTGGATGGTCCTCTCAGTTGTCGCTTGTTTTTGACCCCGCTTCTCCTCCCCTAAGGCTTCCATCTGGGCAATCCACCTTCGCAGGAACTAATCCTGGGTGATGACCTCCACTTGCTCACAGCTCGCCACCACCTCCGCCGGGAATCTTATCATGTCCTCTCTGGGGCTCTCCCACCAGCACCGCATCTCTTCCCCGTGGGCTTCTTGGACGGCGGCTCTGGGGTGAGGGGCTCGGCAAGGCCGAAGTGGGGCCAATGTCATCCTCCCAGGCTGGGTTGGCATCTGCCGGACTGGGACTAAGGGGGCTCGGAAAGTCTATAGGGACGAGGGTACCTTCTCCGGTACTGTTCTCCATCTCGTCCCCCTCAGTCAGCACGTGTGCCTGCTCCAGCCGGTGGCTCAGCTCCTCCACCTCCAGCAAGACAACAGCTTCCTCCTGTGGTCGGCCAGCCTCTGGGGAACCGGGGGAGTCTTCTTGTCCCTCCCCGCACTCTGCCATTGCTGGGATCTCGTCTGCTCTTTTTCTGCAGCCACCCTCTTGGCTCCTCGTGGCATTGGTCTTTTTCCCTCCCTCCCTTCGTGGGTATTGCCGTTCCACCTCATCGTCGGCCGCCACACCCTTAGACAGAATTACAGAGTCTCTAGAGCCACCCTCCCAATGGTTGGAGAATGGAAGAGGTGTGGGCAACGTTTCACGCCCGGTGCTGGTCTGGCCCACCATGAGGAGCTGCAGCATGCCCCTCTGCCAGCACATGGTCTCAGTCTTTCAGGGCCACCATTGCTTAGGCCCAAAAACTGTCTTTTGTCACACAAGACCAGGTTGGACTGGGTCTGTAGATCCAGGGCCGTGTAGTACTTGGAACCGGGACCTCTGGATGTCTTCTGAGGCTGCAGGATGTCACGGTGTCATGACCCGACTCCGTGGCCCGGGGCGAGTCAATAAAAAAAAAAGGGAAAACATTTTTTTTTAAAGGATTATCGCGACTCCACCCGTGGTTTGTGGCCAGGGGTAGCCACCGCTGCAATCGGGGCCTCTGGGGATGATGGGGGTTGCAGCAGAGATGTTGTGCCCTCCATGGGTAGGGCTGGTCCCCAGGGCTACCGCATAGAAAGTGTAGGTGTAGTGCAAAGTTCTCAGTACCCTCAGGCAACCTCCTGCTGCCGGCTTGCAGAATCAGTCTGCCACCTCTCAGGCACACAATCAAAGTCTCACACAATTCTGAGCTTTACCGGGATTACTTCCTTGCTGGTCAGGTGTTAGAACACACACAGTTTGGTACAACAGCAGCTCCAGTGTGGACTTAGCAGCTGGGATGGCTCGTCTGCGACACCCCCTCTCATGTTCCTTTCGAGCCTCTTCAGTCTATCCTGCACACTAGTTATGGTCCAGCGGTCATGGGCTTTCAGTGGGCACCCCTCTGGGTTTCCTAGCCCTAGTTCGACAACCTTCCTTTCAGTGTTTGGGACCATAGCCGGAGTTCGTGTTTGGGACATACAGCTTCCCTGCCACTTCAGCAGAGCCGGCACTATGGTTCCAGCCCAGTCCCTTGGTTTCCCCACTCACTCGGACACACCTTGGACCCCTCAGGCTCCCCTCAGTTCTCAGCCTGGAACCCGGGCTAGCCATACTGTGGCACAGGCTGCCAGGTCCGGGTTCTCTCAGTCTGGTCTCTCTGACTACTTGGCTGATGGATCTCTCTGCTGTTCTCTCACTACTTCTCCCTAAAACTCTCCTCCAAAAACCACTAGAACTTAGTGTTATGTGTTCTTTTTTATTCTGGTGTTCCCACCCCTAACCGGGTTCTGTCCTCACGTTCCACCCTTTACCTGGCTCCTCCCGCTATCCCGTTGCTAGACATAGAGTAATTTAGACTTGGGATTGGGGGATGTGTCGGGTGTGTGTGTGTGGGGTGTCCGATTTATCAATCCCAGCTGCTGCGCCATCTAGTGGCGACCGGTCTGCAGGGGCGCCACAATACTACCAATGAAACATTCATAAAGTGTTGTGCCTACTGTCTGATGTATATACTTCTAATCGAGTTAATGTTAAGTAAAGAAAAGTACATTTTTGGACTTTGGTCTCCATCACTTTGCTCTCCACCATTTAGTCCTGGTCTGCCATGTCCAATAGCAACCTGCAATCTGCAGAGGCGTATCGGCCAGGTGAAACCAACAGCACACACACATAGCCAGGACAATCACAATTGGGAACAGGGAAGGAATCACCTGGGAGCCAGATAGTGCTTGGAGCAGGACGTCTGAAATCCTCCCAATAGGAAATGTGAAAGACTCCAGCACTCGACTTCAATCTTCATAGATCCAAAATTTATTTGTGCAGAATATAAAAACATGATTGAAAAAGGGAACGTGGTCCAGCATGCTAGCCAGGACCTCCATTTTCGTGTAGCATGGCAGGACATGAAACACAAGTACCTCGCCCACGACTACCACTTCTGGCCACATTACAGATGTATGATTACAGCCAGGTATGTCTGTTTTATTCTGAAACACTGCTGCGTTTCTGGGAACATACTTTAATAGTTTCTGTGCACTAGTCAAACTGGTGGATCACAGGCAGCTTCTTCTCACCCACTGACAGTGACTGTCAGGCCTTTACCTACTTGTACATAAAGGAAGACCTATCAGTCACTATCAGTGGGTGGAGAGAAGTTGCAAATTACTTACTAGTCATTCGCTTGGCTCAGCCTCTGGCAGCTATTAAAAATATAGCAAAAAATACCTGGCTGTCATCATGCATCCAGTGGTTGATACATGATGCACATGTATCAACCACAAAACTTCTCTTATACTGTGAATGTTAAACACTTACACTACCGTTCAAAAGTTTGGGGTCACTTAGAAATTTCCTCATTTTTGAAAGAAAAGCACATTTTTTTTCAATGAAGCTAACATTAAATGAATCAGAAATACACTCTATACACTGTTAATGTGGTAAATGACTATTCTAGCTGCAAACGTCTGGTTTTTAATGCAATATCTACATACAGTGCTGTGCAAATAAATTAATTGGGACAAAGTAAGTCTTTACTTGTTTTTCTTGCATTAGTTTTACTATTGCTGATAAGTGTTTTATCAGTTCTTGGTGTCGTTTTCCTTTTTCTTCCACATTTCCCTTTTCATTTTGGAGAAAATGATCCAGTTTCACTGTGTGTGCGAATTATTCTTGAAACAGTAGATTTTCCAATACCAACGGTGGAAGCAATTTCTCTTACAGTCAGACTTGTTTGGTCATTAAGAGAAATAATTCTAGACCTCTTCCGTGGAGTAACATCCATTTTTACAGGCACAAATCATACTGAGAGAAAAAGGACACTAAACCACTCCTCCCAGAAACAAGCTCTCAACTGAAGCTGAGGGGGCAGCTAGTTGTTATTTTCTGACTAAAACCATACCACATTTTGTTACTCAAGGTTGTACACTCACACCTGTTCAAAGCAGTTAAAATTGGTTGGAATCACTGACTGGTAACCCCAACTTATGATTTTACTTAAAAAATTCTTTGTCCCAATCAATTTGTACAGCACTGTAGGTGTATAGAGGCCCATTTCCAACAACTCCTGTGTTTTAATGATACATTGTGTTTGCTAACTGTGTAAGAAGGCTAATGGATGTTTAGAAAGCCCTAGAAAACCCTTGTACAATTACTGTATGTTAGCACAGCTGAAAACGGTTTGGCTGATTAGAGAAACTATAAAATTGACCTTTGAGCTAGTTGAGAATCTGGAGCATTACATTTGTTTGTTCTATAAAACTCTCTAAATGGCCAAAAAAAGAGAACGTTCATGTGAAACTCTACAGTCTATTCTTGTTCTTAGAAATAAAGGCTATTCCATGCAAGAGATTGCCAAGAAACTGAAGATTTCCTACTACGGTGTGTACTGTGTATTACTCCCTTCAGAGGAGAGCACAAACAGACTCTAACCAAAGTAGAAAGAGAAGTGGGAGGCCCCGCTGCACAACTGAGCAACAAGACAAGTACATTAGAGTCTCTAGTTTGAGAAAGTGATGCCTCACAGTTCCTCATCTGTCAGCTTCATTAAATAGTACCCACAAAATGTCAGTGTCAACTCCGTGATGCTGGCCTTCAGGGCAGAGTGGCAGAGAAAAAGCCATATCTGAGACTGGCTAAAAGGAAAAGATTAATATGGGCAAAAGAACACAGACATTGGACAGAGGAAGATTGGAAAAAACTTTTATGAACAGACATATCAAAGTTTGAGGTGTTTGGATCACCCAGAAGAACATTTGTGAGATGCAGAACAACTGAAAAGAAAATTATTATTACAAATAAAAATCATTTTTTCTAACCTTGTCAATGTATGGATTATATTTTATATTCATTTTGCAACTCATTTGATAAATAAAAGTATGAGTTTTCATGGCAAACACAAAATTGTCTGGGTGACTTTTGAACGGTAATGTACAGCACATGGACAGCACACGGATGTTATCTGCATGCTGTAAAAAAACAGACATGTCTTCTTGTGGGTCTCACGTATATATGGTCCATGAACACAGACATGTGAGCAGCACCATAGTTTATTATAGGTACGTGTGATATACATGAAATAAAAATGGATGCTACACATACTGGCAACACGGACATGTGAATGAGGTCTTAAACAACAGGTCATTTATTGATAGCATATTTCTTTTAAGGTGGATGCACGCAAGATAGAAAGGTTACATATTTTACCTTTGGATTTGTGCAGGTGAAATCTATAGCAGATTGCAGCAGCATGAAAGTAGATGAGATTTTACAATTTTCATCAACATGCTACAGAATAATTCTATGTGGAATCTGAACAGCCATGCACATTATTAAATCAACAGCTTGTCCATCTCTATTTCGGATTTCATAGCCGATTTCAGCCCTTTTAATGTAGCAGTAGTGAAAATGACAGCAAATTTGAAGTGGAAAAAAATCTGCTGCATGAGATTCTATTCTTAAATTGCCACATGTAGGGACTGCAGGTAGTAAGAATATATCATTTTACTATGATACAGTCATTGGGGATTTTGTATCAGAAAACAGAGTTCCATCCTTAATAAAGTACCGTATATTGAAATTAATCAGCATCAGGGGCGTAACTACAATAGCTGCAGGGGTTGCGATCACACCCGGGCCCTGCAGCCTAGGGGGGCCCCAAAAGTCCCTTTGGCCCATAGAAAAAGACTAATACTACTAAAGATTTGCAATAATTGGGGGCCCCATTGGAGCTTTCGCATCGGGGCCCCGAGGCCTGAAGTTACGCCACTGATCAGCATAGAAGGTTGAAATCAACACTCCACTTTAATAAAAAAAAAATGGATAACCAGGGGTCCTGCATAGGGATGGGCGAATCTACTCACTAGGACTCGTTACTCGGCGAGTAGTAAGGGACTCGCAGGACTCGGTACTCTGCGAGTTTCCCAGTGATTACTCGCACGAGTCCAATGCAAATCAATATCAATCCTAGTTTTGTCAGAAACGCTGACAAAACTAGGATTGCCATTGTTTGCATTAGACTCGTGCGAGTAATCACTGGCTACTGTGCCAGTGATAGCAGGGAAACTCGCAAAGTAACTGCTGTTTCTTTGCGAGCCGAGTCCAGCTGTCTTCTCTGTGCAGCTCCAGGGTCCTAGAGCCCGCCTGCTCACAGAGATGATGTAGCAGAGCTGAGATTGTTCTCAGTCTGCTCATTCCCTGTGCATAGACATCTATATTTATGCACAGGGGATGTAGCAGAGAGGACATCGCGTTTTGGACTGCGTCGGACGGAAGAGGATTTTTTTAATTAAAGATGGAGTCCCTAATGGCTTTTTTTTTTATTTCAAATAAAAAATTTTCTCTGTGTTGTGTTTTTTTAACCCTTTATTGGAGATTCTTAGTGGCTGGGTCAAACATGGCCTGACATTAAGAATCTCGGGCTTAATACCAGCTTGTATAACAAAGCTGGTATTAACCCCTTTATTACCCAGCGTGCCACCGCCACCAGGGCCGCTGGAAGAGCGGGGTTCAGCGCCAGAGGATGGCGCTTCAATGAACGCGCCATCTTCTGGGGCGGCTGCGGGCTGCAATTTGCAGCGGGGGGTGCCCAGAAAGCTTGGGCATCCCTGCACTGCGGATTCCAGCCCCCAGCTGCTTAGCTGTACCTGGCTAGACATAGAAATTGCGCGGAGCCCCACACATTTTTTTTTTTATTATTTAATGAATTTCAGAGTCAGAGGCTCAGAGTCAGAGTCTCGGAGTCTCCTCAGAGTCGGAGTCTCAGAGTCGGAGTCACCTCAGAGTCGGAGTCGCCTCGGAGTCGGAGTCGCCTCGGAGTCGGAGTCGTCTCGGAGTCGGAGTCGTCTCGGAGTCGAGTCGGAGTCGGAGTCGTCTCCGAGTCGGAGTCGTCTCGGAGTCGGAGTCGTCTCGGAGTCGAGTCGGAGTCGGAGTCGTCTCGGAGTCGGAGTCGGAGTCGTCTCGGAGTCGGAGTCGTCTCGGAGTCAGAGTCGTCTCGGAGTCGGAGTCGTCTCGGAGTCGGAGTCATCTTGGAGTCGGAGTCGTTTCGGAGTCGGAGTCGTCTCGGAGTCGTCTCGGAGTCGGAGTCGTCTCGGAGTCGGAGTCGTCTCGGAGTCGAGTCGGAGTCGGAGTCGTCTCGGAGTCGGAGTCGTCTCGGAGTCGGAGTCAAAAAAATGCGTAGGGCTCCGCGCAATTTCTATGTCTAGCCAGGTACAGCTAAGCAGCTGGGGGCTGGAATCCGCAGTGCAGGGATGCCCAAGCTTTCTGGGCACCCCCCGCTGCAAATTGCAGCCCGCAGCCGCCCCAGAAGATGGCGCGTTCATTGAAGCGCCATCCTCTGGCGCTGAACCCCGCTCTTCCAGCGGCCCTGGTGGCGGTGGCACGCTGGGTAATAGAGGTTAGGGCCAGCTTTGTATTATCAGCTGGCCCTAAGCCCGAAATTTATGGCGGTCACGCCAATATTAGACATGACCGCCATGAATTTCTATTAAATTGTTTTAAAAAAAACACAACACAGAGAAATTTTTTTATTAGAAATAAAAAAAAAGCCATTAGGGACTCCATCTTTAATTAAAAAAATCCTCTTCCATCTGACGCAGTCCAAAACGCGATGTCCTCTCTGCTACATCCCCTGTGCATAAATATAGATGTCTATGCACAGGGAATGAGCAGACTGAGAACAATCTCAGCACTGCTACATCATCTCTGTGCACAGACATTCATGTCTGTACACAGGGAATGAGCAGACTGAGAACAATCTCAGCACTGCTACATCTGGCAGCAGGCAGGCTCTAGGACCCTGGAGCTGCACAGAGCAGACAGGACTCTTCTCTTATCTGTGCGAGTTTCCCAGCGATTACAGTTACAAAGTAAACGAGTCCAATGCAAATAAATGACAAAACTAGGATTGCTTCAGGCTGAAGCTTCCGAGACACATCTGCGATTTGTAAATCTCACACTACTCGCTATTACTCGCTTCCCCATTCATTAACATTGGACTCGCTAGACTCGCAACGAGTAGCGAGTCCTGTGCTCGGACTCGCTAGAGTCAAGCGATTCCGAGTAATTTAGGATTCGCCCATCACTAGTCCTGCAAGATAATTAATATGATAAGACATTAAAAGGATTGTCCATGACTTACCATGTTCTTCGACATTTATAGGCACATAGTACATAAATTCAAAATTTCACAGCTCTGTACATTGTTTAGTAGGAGTTCTCAGATACATTAGCTATGCTCCTATTGAAGTGTAAAGGACCTGAGCTGCAATCTCCAAGAAAAGGCACTACATATTGCACATAACTGTGCTATTCATTGATCCATACAGTGTGCATTTCGGAGGCCAAAGGACCAAACAGCTGATCGGCGGTGTCAGACCCTGACCTATCCTATGGATAATCTATCAATATCTTCTTCCCAGACAACACCCTTTTAAGTTCATGGAAACAGTAGCACTGTATAGGCAGAAATTGATTACTTCTAATTACAGATAAGTTATTTCCTTAATAAAAGTGACATAATGGACGAACCAGTTGGATCTGTCCAATACCTTTGTCATATGAAAAGTATCAATAGAGAAGTCCAGTTGCTTATTCAACTCCCACCACAGAAACATCATGCCCAACTTCACATGGTTCTGGTGACATTCTGGTTGATAGCTGTCGGTCAAGCAATCATAGTTCCAACAGATACCTCATGGTTATAGCTTGATTTATAGCATTTACTGATGATTATAGACCTAGCATCCATTTTTATACTTCTTATTTGTATCACTCTTATGTTTGGACTTTTTATGACATGTAATGTGATGTCATTACTATTTTTTATTTTGGACTCAAAGGGTTTTTTCTCTTAGTAAGTGATGGCATATTACTAGCACATGCAATTACTGAAATCCGCCACTATCCATGGTGCTGAGGCCTTAATCATCACTTCTATGGCCAGTGCACCGGAGTTTCAATGTGCGCTGGCCATAGAAGTCTTTAAGTCTTAGGCCATGTGCACACGCTGACTATTTGATGAGTTTTTTACCTCAGGATTTGTAGACAAAACCAGGACTGGAGCAATCAGAGGAAAAGTCTAATAGAAACACCTGTACCACTTCTGTATTTAATTATCCACTCCTGGTTTTGGCTACAAATTCTGAGTTAAAAAACTCATCAAATACTCAACGTGTGCACGTGGCCTTAAAGGAAACTTGTCACCAGGTTTTCCCAATTTAAAGTTAAACCACCACTCTTGACTGCTCTATTAGACTAGGGTCAGATTACCGTTTTTAGACGTGTCCCGTGGGGTCGCGCTAAAAACCTATGCTTTGTCAGCAATAACGTGGTGCTAACACCATGTTAGCAACATGTTACCACTGCCAATACTTACTTATGGAAATCCCGCCGTTAATGTGGCTCCCACACCGACATCTTAGTGAAATATCGCGTTATTTTCTAACGCGATGAAAGATGCGCTATGCAGTGTCTTTGATCGCGTTTGGAAATAATGCAAGATTTCATTCAGATGCCGGTGTTGGAGCCGCGGTAAGGCCTGCCTCCACATAGGTTAACATTAGCAGCATTATTGCGGTGCTAACATGACATTAGCACTGCGTTATTGCTGCCAAATCCTAAATTTTTAGCGCGACCCCCCCCCCGAGTTGCGGCTAAAAACGTTAATCTGACCCTAGCCTTACCGAGGTTTATTGACCTATATATCTGCCATCAACTCCCACTGCAAATGTAAAAATGCCATTTATGCTTCTGGCATATGGTGTGGTCCAGTCCAATGAGCATCTGTTTCCTTTTTTTTTCATGCCATTAGAGATGTGCGTGAAGTGTCCCTACATCATCTACAGATCAACATGAATCTTGTACTTGTGTAGTTATAGCGCAGGACTGTATAGACGTTCTATGGCTGAGCAAAGCCTGTACAGTGAATGCTCCAGCAACTACTTCACTTCCTGGTTAAGGTGTACTAGAGTTGGCATATTATAAGACTTTGAAATGCCCTTAGTGCCGCAGAGTATAGAACATAGGTACAAGATCACGCAGGTTCAAGATTCGCAGCAATCTGTGGATGACATAGGATGCATCATACACATCTCTCATGCCACAAGAACATCAGGTGCAGGGATTGAGAAAGCCAAGAGAAAGATGCCCATTAGACTAGACCGTGGCCAATACCAAAAAGAGGAGGATTATCAGTACGTAATGTGCGTAAGCACATTGCAAGGCAGCATCCTCAATAAGGAGCTGACCCTGCTGCTAACACAAATTGCATACTATATCCGCCGCTATCCATGGTGCTGAGGCCTTAAACATCACTTTTATGGCAGTGCACCGGAGTTTCAATGTGTGCTGGCCATAGAAGTGATGTTTCAGGCAATGTCACGTGAGCCTTCAACTATGATAACTGACTACACTGCAATGGCACCAGCACAAGAATTGAATGCAGGCTCTTTTATTTTAACTGGAGGAAACAAGTGGAATCAGAAGGGGTTGTCCTAATGGCGGATATCCTCTTTAAGGAAACTAATAAATGAAGAAACTTAAAATACCTCTTGATCTTGACCATAGTAAGTGTTTTTAGATAAGGGTAGATATACTATATAGATCAAGTGAAATAAGTGCTAAAAACGTCACCAATTTTCTAAATAAATATATTTTTAGAGGTGTTATTAACATGAGTTTCTCACTAGATGTCGGTACAACCCATGCAATACACACAGGCAAAGTAATTAAATTATTGTCAATAAATTAAGCTTTATTTAATAATGAGAAATTATACAGGAAAAAGGGATTGAACACTTGAAGAAAGTGAGGTGCAAAAAAACAAGGTGAGTCATAACACCAGAAATCTATCAGTAATTAGAAAGCAATCCTGCTGTAGGGGCCTTCGGTAAGGGCAGTTTCACATATGCATTTTTTTGTTATGGTATCTGGCGAGATTAAGCGAAAACTGCTCCTAACCAGATATAGTTTTACCCCTTAATCAGGATGAAACTGTACCAGTATTATACCAGATCCATATGCCAGTTCCATTATAGTACCAGTATGTTTTCATTCAGCTACATCCGGTACCATCTGGTATTGTCCGGATCCGTTTGCCTGTTTTGGGTCCGCACCAAACATCTGAGTGTTCGTCATGGACCCCGAACAGGGATTTCACTGAGAAGTCTGTGATTAAAGAATTATAGTCATCTGTCTGACTGCTGCGGTCACTTCCGGGTCCCCTTTGCACTGCCTGCTCAACAGCCATTCACGATGCCCAGTCTGTGTAACAGCATTTGTGATAGGATGTTGCGTCCCACCCATTGTCTTTGTAATTGATTGCTGGTACATTGGGTGGGGCGCAACAGCCAATAACAGACGCTGTCAGAAACAATGGGCATCTGTGATTGGCTGTTCTGCAGTGAATATTTTATGAGGCTAATGAGCAGGACCCATAAGTGACTGCAGCGATGAGACAGGTGAGTATAATGCTTTATCACGGACTTCTCAGTGAAATCCCTGTTCGGGATCCATGCCTGAACACTCAGGTGTTTGGTATGGACCCCAAACTGTACATATGTGACATTACCACGCATGCTCAGTAGCCATGCTGGATCCGGTTTTACTGGATCAAGAATGACCTGGTAAAACTGGATCCAGTACCTATTGACACGCATTATAAATCATGCTATACTGGATCCGGTCAGAAGCCTTTTTTTACAGAGCCCAAAAAATGCTAAGGCCACGTACACATGCTGAATATTTGATGAGTTTTTTACCTCAGGATTTGTAGACAAAACCAGGAGTGGAGCAATCAGAGGAAAAGTCTAATAGAAACACCTGCACCACTTCTGTATTTAATTATCCACTCCTGGTTTTGGCTACAAATCCTGAGGTAAAAAACTCAAATACTCAACGTGTGCACGTGACCTAAGTGTTTCATTTTTTTAGGCTGGAACTGGCAGCAACTGGATGCAAACAAAAGTGCCAGAGTGTGCATTGAAAACCAATGCACAAACTGGATCCAGTTTGCATTCAGGTTTTAAAAAAAGAGATGGATCCAAAAGCCACATACCGGTAAGTGAAAACACCCTAAGGCAGGCCACTGCCACAGAGAAGAAGAAAATGATAGCACTTCCCACTATTGACTGCATAAAATGTATTGACTATGATAATATTGTTGTTGGATCCTAAATAGTGAAAAATTGTGATCTACATGTGAAATGGGCAAAATAGACAAATAGCAAGTAAGCCATACAAATTTTCATGTCCCCCATCTGTCTACTTCTGCTTTAGTTTTCAATTAGTTCTAGACCTAGCAATAATTTGGAAATTCACATGCCAATTTATATTGTTCAGAGATGTTGAAAGCAGTATTCCAACCTTGTACATTTATGGTATATTCCCAGGATAGAAATTGTCTCTATTTCAATAATGGGCCCTGTGGCACCCTACTGTCAGTGGATTGATGGTGAGAATTCCCAAACAAAACATTGGGACTTCTAATCGACTCTCCACTGACAGCAGCAGCTATTTTTGTGATAGATGTGAGTCGGTCGACAGGGTAGGGGGTTACTTGGATACCGGGACAGATAGTCACTTCGATAGGGGATCACGGCTGGTCGGTTCCCGGTTCCGTGCCCTGGACCCTCACTGGCGGGGATGACGGGGGTATGATGATGATGGATGGGGGAATGGAAACGTGACGCCACCTGTGGTACCTGGTAACGTGGATACCAGCGCTGCGGCCAGCCACTGAGGCGATGGAGGTGTAGCTCAGAGTAGTAAAGCTCCCCACAGGTGGAGCTTTACCTCAGGGCAGCAAGGGTGGATGAGGGGAGCAGTTTCCTCAACGTTTTGATGCTGAGGCCCTCTGGGTGTTGGAGGAAAGGAGCACAGACACCACTTCAACTCAAACATTTCTTTACTGGTACCGGCAGATGATACAGTACACAGTACAGTCTGGTTTAGCAGGGACGTAGCCACAGATTTTGAAGTAACTTTGCAGAATCTGTGGGTGTTACCCATTTACAACTTTCGGGGTAGGTGTTCCTCTTTACTCTCATTCACCACTCTGAAGAGCTCCTTCGCCAGTCCCCTGGTCTGCTACTATTAGGTACAGTCGCTTCCTTACTGGTACGGACGAGAGTGAAAACAAATAAGCCTCCCGCCACCAGAATTCGGTCCTTTCCCTAATGTGTCCTGGACCTTTTTGGAACTGAGGAAGAGGTACAGTCTGTGGCACTATGGCTCCCTTCTGTCGGTCCCACAGCTTGTCGGTTCACAGTCAGGGATAGACCTCTGACTGCCTCGGCTCCGGTATGCCAGTGTTGACCCCAGACTCCCCAGCCGGCTCCAACTGGTCCTGGATTGTCCCCTCTATTTCTGGGTCACTCCTCTCCAAGGAGGTGCCCTCCTGTCAAGAACGCTGCCAGGCACGTCCTCTCTGGCTGCCTTCCCAGCACTGTCTGACTAAAACACTCTCAACTGTCACTCAAGTCTCCTGCTCTACTCTAGGCTCCACCCCTGGACCTACTGAATATACGGTCCCTATGCTAAGGTGGCCTAGTGTGTGGGTGCTTATGACAGACTCTTTATGAAACTCTGTATCCATGGCTACGGAGGCACTACACCTTCTGTTTGGGGTGCAGTACCTCCCTGTGGCGCCTTCCCATAGGGGCGCTACACATGCATGTCACATTGGTGGGACAAATATCTTTACATTTTTGGTATAACCTGTAGATATTACATAAATGTCCAAAGTGAGAATAACCCTTTCAGTTTTTTTTTTTTTTTGAACCATATTTTTATTGGGCTTTTAACATTACATCGGTTACATAGTATTAGGATAAGCATATCCAACATGACGTTACACTAAACAAAAAACTTTAACTGACAATGACAGCCTTTATCTAGTTGCATTTACGTCTCTTAACTTTCAGTAAACCCTACCCCCCCACTTCGGAAATCATCCATTCTTCCCATCATGTTTTGAGATCGCAAGTAAATATGAACATGTTATATAAAAAAAACAATTCAAGATTCATATCAGTTTTTTCTCCTTTTAACCATTTAACCATCACACCTCAGTCTGCCCAGTGTCCCTTCTAACTCCTTTTCCGCATACCAAATCGTCGAACGAAAGGGTAGCATAAATTTAGTTATGTCACCATCTGAGAATTCGTTTTCGATAAATATTTGCCATTTGTAAAAGAATTTCTTGGTTAGTTTAGTAGGGCTGCGGAGCGCGTCCATCGATTCAAGCGTCAGAGTATGGCGCATCATCAATTTGATCTGATTCAGGTCTGGGGGTCTGTCATTAAGCCAGTATTGTAGAAGGAGTCTTTTAGCTATTATCGCAATATAATGCCATAGGACATGTGGGTGTCTGAGAGCTCCAGTATCTGTCTGATAGTGAAAGATCCAGCGCAACGGGTCTAGATCCTCCATATCCCCACATATCTCCTTGGCCCAAGTGACCACCTTTCTCCAATATTTTGTTGACTCAGGGCAGGACCAAAGCCCATGTTCTATGTCTGTCATCTCAAGTTTACACTTTGGGCAGTGAATCCATCTCTCCTGATTGGCTTGGGAGGGGGGAACATTAAAACCCTGGATAGTCCCATGCATAATCCTGAATTGGGAATCTCTCCATCTCTCGTTGCCAACGTATCGTCTCATAAGCCCCCACCCTTCTAGAATTTTCTGGGTGAGTTCCGGATCTTTAATGTGTTTTCGCCATTTGTTGAAGAACCCTCTCCTCCCTCGCGGGCGTAGTACTTGTTGTATTTTAGTATATAGCGAGGTGATTGATACATCACCTTCGTTTAAATTTAATATTTCGGACCATAAATTGTTATCAACCTCCCCAGAGAGGTCCCGCAGATGTGAAAGGAGGTGATAATTCAACTGGCGGTATTGTATCGCCTGAAATTGAGGTAAATTAAAAGTAGTTAGCACCTCTTTCTCCGTCATCCACCTCCGTTCCTCAAAATTTATGAGGTCTTCTAGTGTGTTGACCCCTTTTGCTTTCCAAGTTTTAAATAGGGAGTTGTCACGTCCCAACCCAAAGGCCGGGCATCTCCACGGATTGAGTCTTTTGGAGACCTTCCAAGCCAGTTTGAGTTTTTTCCTGACCTCTCTCCATGTTATGATGGTATCTCTATAAATTACTGTGTTTTTCAGGGTGGCCGGAAGGCAGGACAACGGAGAATGTAATAAAGCAGATAGATCCCAGGGTTCAGCCCATTTTCCCTCCAGTTCTGTGTCTGTAAACTTACTTGTTCCCTTAATCCAATCTAGTACATAACGGAGGTTGCATGCTAGATTATATCCCCTAACATCAGGAAGCTGCAGTCCCCCCTCTTGTTTGGGTTGTATTAGCGTCCTAAAGGCTAGTCTAGATCTCCTACCTCTCCATAAGAATTTTGTAAACGCTTTGTTAATTCTTATAATATCAGTATGTTTCATTAACATAGGAATGGTTTGGAGAGGATAGAGCAGTTTTGAGAAGCTCATCATTTTGAGTAAATGGCAGCGTCCTAGCAGAGACAACGGCAGTCCCACCCATCTTCCCAACTCCTGTTCTATTTTTGTAATGATCGGTAAAAAGTTAAGTTTATATGTCATCCCACTGGACCTGGCTAAGTGTATTCCTAGATATTTGAGGCTATGTTTCGCCACAGGTAGTCCGCAAAAATGGTCCCCCTTTCGTGCTCCTTCTTCTTGGTTTATAAAGAGGACTTCACATTTGTCTTTGTTTAAAGAAAAACCTGAATATCTACCCCATTTCTCTATGTCTGACAATATATCTGGAAGGTCCCTCTCTAGATTCTGTACATATAAGATAATATCGTCAGCAAAAAGTGAAAGCTTGACTTCGGCATTCCCTATCTTAAAACCCTCGTAGGTGTTATGACGTTCCAGATGTAATGCCAGAGGTTCTATAGCCAAATTGAATAACAGGGGCGATAATGGGCAGCCCTGTCTCGTTCCCTTTTGGAGGATGAAAGAGTCCGATAGGAAACCAGGGGTACTAATACAAGCCTTGGGGTTGCTATATAATGCATTAATATATTGTCTGAAGGGGCCTCGTATACCCACGGAGTCAAGCACTTTACCCAGCCATGACCATCTGACATTGTCGAATGCTTTTTCAGCGTCTAGAGTGATCATGGCTGGGTTACCACCATTAGTCTTTGTTTTCTTTCCCATCACGTCTATCATCAGTATTGCTTTTCTAATATTTGTAGTGGTTGACCTCCCCTTGACAAAGCCCGCCTGGTGTGCGGGTATCAGTTTGGGTAGGATCACCGCCAGTCTGTCAGCCAGAATCTTGGAGAGGAGCTTCAAGTCTTGATTTATTAGTGAGATCGGTCTATAGTTTGCCGGGTCTGTGGGTGCTTTCCCTGGTTTAGGTATCAATTTGATATAAGCTAGATTCATTCTCTCCGGTATAGGAGCCCCACCTAATATTGAGTTAAATAGGTCGCATAGCACCGGAGTGATCTGCTCCCTCAATGACTTGAAAAAAGCCCCATTGTAGCCGTCCGGACCGGGTGCTTTGCCCGGGTTTAAATGACGTATAGCCGATTCAATTTCGTCAGTTGTGATTGGGCTATTAAGAAATTGCACATCCTCCTGGGAAACAGCTGGCAGTGTGATCCCCCCCAACCAGTCAAGGCTGTCTGGATTATCAGCGTTGATCTCTGTGTAACCCTTTCAGTTTTGTAGAAGTATTATTTTCTGCAAACCTCTGGCGTAATAATGCAATAAAATAATGATTTAGAAAGTCGCAGATAAAGCTTAGCTTTAAAGGGAACCAACCACCTCAGATGACGACTATAAGCTGTTAATACATGTCCCTGCACCCTACCTACACCATTCCACCTATGTTTTTCTTAAGAATATTGATAAATGTAAACCGAAATATACACTTTATAAAATTACATGCCTGTGTACTTCTGGGCGTCTCCTTCTGGGTCAGTTACTAGAGGGCTGTGTCTCCAGCTTCTCTAGCCCTCCCTCTTACTTTGCAGGACGTCACATGAAGGGACGGGAGCTGCCTTGCGTGCCCGCCCACTGATAGATAACATCACGCCCTTCATGTGATGTCCTGCAAAGTAAGAGGGAGGGCTAGAGAAGCCAGTCATGCTGCTGGAGACACAGCCCTCTAGTAACTGACCCAGAAGGAGACGCCCAGAAGTACACAGGCATGTAATTTTATAAAGTGTATATTTCGGTTTACATTTATCAATATTCTTAAGAAAAACATAGGTGGAATGGTGTAGGTAGGGTGCAGGGACATGTATTAACAGCTTATAGTCGTCATCTGAGGTGGTTGGTTCCCTTTAACCTGGTTTTATGGGCTACACATATTGTTTGTTATGACATTACAAGAGGTAAAATAAGTAGCTGGCTTATATTTACATCCAGAAACTTCCTCTGATCCAAGATGACTTGTTATACATAATAAATAGCTTTGTACACCTTCACATGTCTCTGTTTTTCATGGGAGCTATGTAGATGTACAGTAGGGCCCATTTATTGGGATTATTTTATGGATTTTAAACAATTTCCGGATGTTAAATTAGAAACATGGATGAAACCTTCATCTTAACATTTAAGGCAGACATACCATAGTGGCACATGTGGCATTAATTAAAAAAAATAGTAAAAAAAATAAAGAAAAAAAAGACAAAACTTATAAGGGGCAGGAATTTCAAAGAATATCTGGTACCAACAATATTTAATTGAATGCAAGTATTTGATAAATGATTGTTAATGTTCAAGACTGTTTGTGTTTAATAAACAGAATTTCTCTGTCCCAGAAGGGAGGCATGAGGGCTGAGGAGCAGATATGATTTTATTGAATTATAAGCAATCTATAAATCCGAGAACTGTGATGCCCAGCTCTGTTTCATCATGTAGGAGGGCAGGGACCGTACAAAAAATGTTATATCCCTGCAGTTCCCCTTTAAAAGTGATCATCTTAAATTAGCAAAAAATTGTCCCTTAAAGGGGCACTTCACTTGTAACCCTATGTAACTTTAATGATCACATTTGAATGGAGATATTTTAGTAAACAGGGTCCTATTTCTTAATAATAATTACTGATACACTATTCAGTTTGGGGTTTTTTGTAAAATGGGAAACTTGCCGCAATACCAAACAGGTAACGCAAGACGCACTGCACGTTCCAGCTGACCATCTCTTCTACACTAAGTGCTAAGTAACTTTCTTTCTGTAATAGATGAGTTCTAGATGTCCAGAAGAGATCCCGAGGTTTCTAGTCACTACATAAGAGTGGCGGTCTTTTTGGGTGACTGTCTCCAGCATAGTACGATTAATAAGTGAAGAAAGGAAGGAAAAATCTAATAAATCTAATAAGTGCCTTGATCTAGCTCTAGGGAGCATCTGCTCGAGTCATCGATGATTTTCTGTCCAAATGCGACCTGTCTTCTCTTGGCACTTGTTGCAGCAATTATTCCTCAATTGAAAAGTTGCATGTTCTTAGAATAAAAGTGTTTTGAGTGATGTGAGGAAGAATATGTTATGACAAATAGGATGAGAAATATGTAGCATATGTTTTCCTCAGTATTTATAATTAGGGTTTTTTATTTGTGAATGGGTTAAGCGAATACAAAAGGAGTGAGGGTGAGAGGAGGAGACGGTCAGTGTGGGGGGCACGGTAGTTTGGAAGGGACAGCATCTCCTGCCTGTAATAAGTAGTCCTTGTTTTTATTGCCACTGTGATTTTCCCAGTTCCACGCTGCCCTTAATCATGCTGGAGAAAGTCAGTGTCACATCCACACTCTGCGCCAGTAATTGGCGAGAGCTCTGTGAATGAAGAGAGCAGGAGGGCCTGCTCTCTATAGACATCGGGGGGCCAGGCAAACAGCTGCTTCTGCAGCATTCTCTACCTGCTCCCTCCAGCCCTCGGTGCCCTGCGCCGTGCACCACATCCCTGTGCTCTGCTGGGCATGGGGGGAGAACAGAACAGAAAAGGAGGGAGCTGTATGGAAGAAACACTCGATAAAAAAGAGACATAACGGTAGAGAATAAACAGAGTAGGGATAAAATTAGATCATGTAAACCAAAATTGCTCTTTTCTTGTATATTACGGTAGTTCGCCGTTCTAGATTCATAAGAGAAAATACATGACATATAATAACCTAAGGGACTCCAGGCAATATAGATAAGCTAAGTGTTTGCTGTTAGAAGCATTATCACATATATGTTTGACAGATTCATTTCGTAAATAGCTACCATTGGTTTCATAGACATATGCAGACTGGTATAAGTGATGAAGAATGTGTGACATTCATAGGGGCACTACACTGTAAGCATGAAAATACTTGTTCTCCGCTATGTAAAATAAGGTGATGGTTGAAAACAGTAAAACACATACAAAATGTATCATCTGGTTAATCTAATCATCCACCTGGAAAAACCTCCGTATAAATATAGAATGTGCTGTGCAAAGGTCTTAAGGCCCAGTTACACACACAGATAACATAGTTACATTTGTACACAGCCACAAAATGGAACAATATGTCCATGATTTCACTGCAACCAGAGATCTGTGAACAATCTCTGCACAATTATCTGTGTGTAACTGGGCCTTTAGGCAGGTGTTGAAAAAATGCTGTAAAATAAGAATGCATTTAAAAATAGAAGTGTTAGTTTATTTTTGTCAATTGGCAAAATGTTCCTGTGTACAGTATAATGCTGTAAAGGTTAATATTTTGTAATATTAATAAGTCAAGTTGCCTGCTCCTATCCTAATTGATATGGACTGTTGCATGCAATGAAAGAAATACACCAATAACACAATCAGGTGTAAGCTCTCTTCAATGAGAATAAAATAAATGGATCTGCAGTCAGATATCTTGCATGACATTCCATGTGTAAATGGGGATAAAAACTCCCTAATCTTCCAATCAATGTGTGGTCACAGCAAATGGACCTTCGTGATCATTAAGTTACCACCTATTATTTGGATAAGGCTAAGGTCACACTTTAAAATAGAATTGCGTTCACCGCATCCAGATCCGGATGCAGTGAACACAATTGCGGTCCCACACATTTTTTAACAAAAATGTGTGGAGGGAACCGCAATGCGGTAACCGGATTGCTCAGGATGTGTAATCCTGAGCAATCCGGTCACCATACAGTTTGCTCATCCCTGCTGCCGCAGGGATGAGCAAACTGTAAAGTCTTTAAAAAAAACTTTAATATTATTAGTAAGTGTGCCCATCATGTCTCTAGGGGGTGCCCACCCCTCCTAGAGACATGCTGCCCACTCTGGTGGGCATGTAATACTTTAAAAAGTCCTGTACAGTAAGCTGGGCTCCTTTTGGCTCTGTACATTTTTATGAATGAAGCCGACGGCTCTCCTGACAGCAGCGCATAGGATACGTCATGTACGTATAGTATGTGCGCTGTCCAAGGTCCTGTAGGCTTTTACAGTATATCTATGGGCTGCGCAGTGCCATAGATCTACAGTAAATGGTTACAGGACCTCGGACAGCGCACATAGTATACGTACCTGACGTATCCTATGCGCTGCTGTCAGGAGAGCCGCCGGCTTCAGTCATAAAAATGTACAGAGCCGAAAGGAGCCCAGCTTACTGTACAGGACTTTTTAACGTATTACATGCCCATCAGAATGGGTAGCATGTCTCTAGGGGGGGTGGGCACCCTCTAGAGACATGATGGGCACAGTTATTATTAATATTAAAAGTTTTTTCATAGTGATAACACTTGCTTATCCCAGCGGCAGCCGGGATAAGCAAAATATATACGGCTACCGCATTGCTCAGGATTACACATCCTGAGCAATCCGGTTACTGCATTGCGGGGCACAGAACCGCTCCGAAAACTGCAGCCTGCATGATTTTTCACGCAGGCTGCAGAGCTGGAGCCGGTAACCGGATTGCTTGTAAAGCAATCTGGTTTTTATAATGGGCTCCTATGAGGAGCGTTTCCTGATCCGGTTTTGAACTTTTTAAAAGCTCAAAACCGGATAACGATTTGAAAAACAAACGCAGGTGTGACCCTAGCATAAGTGATGACTTGTTTAAAAAAAAAACTGCATCGCGAGCTTAATGGCAGTGGATTAGTGTTCTATGGAGCGCTGATTAACACTTCTCTATCTTGTAGCATGATGGATGAAGCCCCGTCACACATAACGAGATTGTAAGCGAGATCGTTGTAACGTCACAGGTTTTGTGACGTAATAATGATCTCGCTAACGATCTCGCTACGTGTGACACTTAGTAGCGATTAGGCCCCTGCTGTAAGATCGCTGATCGTTACAAAGTGTTCTGAGTCATTTTTTGGTCGTTGCGCTCCCGCTGGTCAGCAAGCATCGCTGCGTGTGACAGCGAGAGACCAACGATCAGCAACCTCACAGGCTGGTAACCATGGTAAACACCGGGTATCTAGGCAGCGCACGCTGCCTAGATGCCCTGTGTTTATCATGGTTACCAGCGCTAAGCAGGAAGGATGCTTGTAACTATGATAAACAGGGCAGCGCGCGCTGCCTAGATACCCGCTGTTTATCATAGTTACCAGCATCCTCCCTGCTTCAAACAATGTGGAGGTTGGCTCCCTGGTCCCTGGTCGCTGAGGAGATCTGCCAGATTGACAGCTCCCCAGCGACCAGGTAGCGACGCTCCAGCGATCCCGGTCAGGTCATTATCACTGTCGCGATCGCTGGTGTGTCGCTAAGTGTGGCGGTACCCTAAGTCTGGTATTGGTGAATGCCGGGAGAACTTTGGCTGCATAATGCTATGGAATTGTTTTTTAGGGGTTGGCCTAGTCCTATTAGTACCAGGGATGGAAAAGGAATCTTAGGGCCCTTTCACATCTGCGTTTATTTGAAATCGCGGCAGATGCGGTGAAAAAACCGCATCTGCCGCGATTGCCGCATAACCGCTGCACTTGCGGCGCGGTTGCGGTAATCCCCATAGAAAGTATAGGGGGACTTGCGGCAGGTGCGGCAAGTGCGGTTTTGCACTTGCGGCAGGTGCGGCAGCGAAAAAAATGGCGGTCAGCCGCGGTTTTTTTCGCGGCCGCACCTGCCGCAAGTGCAAAACCGCACTTGCCGCACCTGCCGCAAGTCCCCCTATACTTTCTATGGGGATTACCGCAACCGCGCCGCAAGTGCAGCGGTTATGTGGCAATCGCGGCAGATGCGGTTTTTTCACCGCATCTGCCGCGATTTCAAATAAACGCAGATGTGAAAGGGCCCTTACAGAGGAGCCGATAGTCGGGAATTGAGCACTTCTGGGAATTTTCATTCCGAGCTATCAGCATATCTAGACAGGCCAGCAAACAACCAACTTACAAGAAAAACCACTTATTCATGGATTGCAAGAATTTAAAAGTTTGCTTAAGAAGCATTGTTAGCGGCAGCACATCGTCTTGTGTAAGCAGGTAATGTGCTGACGATTACATATTTTATGCACACAGAACAATCGTACTAACATTGGCTAGTCTAAAGAGTCCATTAACCCCTTCATCCTTTTAGTTTTTTCCTCCTCTTCTTGCAAGAGCCATAAACTTTTAGTCTTTTCCATCAATATAGGCATACCGTATGAGGGATTGTTTTTTGCTGAATGAGTTGTACTTATAAATGACACAATTCATGCTGCCAATAGTGTACTGGAAAATAGGAAAAAAATTCCAAGTGCAGTGAAATTGCAAAAAAGTGTAATTCCACAATGGTTGGGGGTTATTAATTGATGTGATGATGTTTAATATATGGTAAAACTGACCGGGTGGTATGATTCCCCAGTTCAGTGTGAGTATGAAGATACCAATCATGTATAGTTTTTTATTTTTTTAGTTAACTGGTAAAAATCTGACAAAAAAATGTTTTGCTTTTGATTTGGGGCTGCGTGAGGGCTTATTTTCTGAGACCTGAGCTGATGTTTTTACTGATACCATTTTTTAGTAGATACAATATTTAATTGCCTTTATTGCATTTTGCTGCAATTTTGCGGCAACCAAAAAAACATTATTTTGATCATTTTAATTTTTTTTCTCATTATGCTGTTTACCGATCAGATATATTTGTTTGATAGATCAGACATTTCTGAACACAGTGATACCAATTATGTGTATTTTTATTTTATTTTAAATTGTTTTATTTTTAATGGGGAAAACCGAGGGTGATTTGAACTTTTGTGTTTTTTACATATTTTTTTAACTTTTTTAACCAAATGTATTAGTCATCTTAGGGGACTTATAACTGTGATTAGCCGATCGCTTGTGCTATGTAGAAAAGTGCATGAGCACTTCTCTTTATAGCAAAAATCATGATCTCCTATGAATGCTGTCATAGCCGGCATTCACAGGAGGATTGTGATAACAGGCAAGGGGGTCATCAACAGACCCTCGGCTGTCATATGATAGAGGTGCCCATGGGCGATGTCAATAACGCACTTCCTATCTGTGCATGTTAAATGACACTCTTAGCCATTCATTTGGGAAAGATGCCAGCTCAGTGTGTAAGCCTGCATCAAAGACAGTGACACGACCGATAAAGTACACATGTGTCATGTTTTGTGAAGACGTTAAAGGAACTCTGTCACAATGACTGCCCAGATGGAAAACAGGCACTTGGTGTATCATGGTGTGGCCAAACATTTAAGGCTCTGTTCACACTGTGCGTTTTTGCATCTGTTTTTTGGATCCGTTTTTTGCACTGCACAAAATGGATCACTCAAATGAATTCCCAGCCAAGTCAATGGGTTTTCACTTTTTTCTATTCAGACTGTGCACTTTTAAAGTGATCTGCTTTTTCACTTTAGGAGAGCTCCGTTTTATGAATGATCATGTTAGTTTCTGTGGCGCTTTTCTCCTGCGTTTTTCCCAAGGGAACCATTGTTAATGTAGCACCCAAAATGCACCAAAAAACAGATCCGAAACAGATGATCCATTTTTTGTGCTTTTTGGAGAACAGCTCCTGTTTTGCAGCCAAAAACTCAGCAGAAAAGAAAGGCAAAAAATGTGGCATTTAAATGTAGCCTTAGGCTAGAGTCAGACTAGCGTCAGCCTTCTGGCTGATGAATCCATTTAAAACTTAGAACTCTACAGCCTGAGTGCATAGCGTTAACGTGATGTAACGCTTTGTTCAGGCTGCCTATATATCCCTATGGTTACCGGTCTCCCGTCGTAGCCGCTTGACACAGAAGGATCGGATATACGCTATTCCTGAGAGCACACAGAAATGCAGTTTGCAGCGTTTACCTGTGCGCTCAGAAATAGCGTATATCCGACCCTTCTGTGTCAAGCGGCTACGACGGGAGACCGGTAACCATAGGGATATATAGGCAGCCTGAACAGAGCGTTACATCACGTTAATGCTATGTGCTCAGGCTGTAGAGTTCTAAGGCTGGCTTCACACTGCAGTTTTTCACTGATCAGTGTCCATCAGTGTTTGGGTGCCAAAACCAGGAGTGTCTCCAAAACTCAGAACAGGTGTCAATATTTCAATTATAGTTTTTCTCTGAAAGTTCCTCTCCTGGTTCCTCTCCTGGTTTTGGCACCCAAACACTGATGGACACTGATCAGTGAAAAACTGCAGTGTGAAGCCAGCCTAAGTTTTAGATGGATTCGTCAGCCAAAAGGCTGACGCTAGTCTGACCCCAGCCTTAGTGAACCTTCCCCCCTGCATGTTTTCTATCATTTCTGCCCTTTCCTGGCTCTATGAAGCCATAACTGTCAATCAATCGAGGGGTAGAGGAAAAACAAGCAGGTGAGAGGGTGCACTTAAATGTTTGACCCTGCCATGATGCACCAAGTGCTGCTTTTTTGTTTGAACAATAATTTTGTGCTGACAGAGCCCCTTTACTGGACTGTTTAGACTAGCCAACTTTAGTGCCATTGGTCTATGTGCACAAAATATTATATAATCTTTAGCATATCGACTGAATACACAAGACGGTGTCCTGTTAAATGACTGCTGGTCTGATTGAATGTAGTCAACAGTTGTAGCTGAACAGCTATGATTGAGTCACCTAAACCCATTATTAGTTGTGTTTTTCTCACTACATTTTGTAAAAGTAGTAATAGAAATTATATTAAAGGGAATCTGTCAGCAGGCTTTTTAAATGTTTTCTAAAAAAAATCATGTTGTAAGGGTTGATATACAGATTCAGAAATGTCCATGTTTTTGTTTACCTGCAATGTGTGTTTTAGCTTCAGGAGATTATCATTGTGTCAGCTAGAAGTTAGCTAGTCTAGCACACACCCCTTTGTGATTAGCAGCTTATTGTCTATAGACATTGTATACAGAGAGCCTGGTAGTGGCAGGGCCACTTTCTCTGCTCTGCTGCATTGCTAAGTCTAAAAACTCTGTATGTGTCAGAACTGCTGTACTCAGCAAACTAAGTGACGCATCATTAGATTTAGAGTCTCCTTGCCTACATCATGCTGCTCTCAGAGGAGGTAGCAAAAACCTGCTGATGGATTCTCTTTAACTAAAGCTTCTATAGTGAGGGTCTTAAATGGACCCTTCTGTCTTCCCCTTACTAAAGCTCTTTTACTTGAGTATATGTGCAGCAGTTACCTATTTGTTTTCCATCTTCTCACTTGTGGTTTAGTCCTTGTACTTTATAATTATTCTGCTGTTAATGTAACAGCAATCAACTCTCTGCATGAACTGACAAGCCTGTGATAGACTTGTGTTTATATCCAGCAGCCAATCAAAATCAGCCATTTGTACACAGCAAAACCATTTGTACACAGCAACAAAATTGAACAATGTGTCCATGATTTCACTGCAACCAGCAAATTGCAAATGAAATTGCATGCAATAAAGCGACGTGTAACGGTACCCTGAGGGTACCTCCTGTTTGTGGCACATTAGTATATGGGAGAGGGAAAACTTTTCAATATGAGTGGTGACCATGGCAGCCATTTTAAAGTTGGCCATTTTGGATCCAACTTTATTTTTTTAATGAGAAGAGGGTCATGTGGCCCATCAAACTCATTGAGAATTTAATAAGAAAAACAATGGTGTGCTTTGTTTTAATGTAACTTTATTCTTTCATTAGTTATTTACAAGTTTATGACCACTTATAAAATGTGTTCAAAGTGCTGCCCATTGTGTTGGATTGTCAATGCAACCCTCTTCTCCGATTCTTGACACACTGATAGCAACACCGCAGAAGAAATGCTAGCACAGGCTTCCAGTATCTGTTGTTTCAGATGCTGCACATCTCATATCTTCACAGCATAGACAATTGCCTTCAGATGAGGGATGAGGCAATCTTTTTTGTGAATGGTGAAGTTAATAAACAAAACCACCGCTATTGATCTGACACTAACCCACAGTGGATAGATCCTTCCAAGACTGTTGGAACACAAAAATTGATGGTATGGTGTGGTATGTGGGGTACAAAGGTAGGGGGGCCATTCTTCATCAATGGAAACCTCAATGCCACTGGATATCTTAAATTGCTACATGATTCACGAAGGGGATGTAGGCTATGTTTCCCACTCTGTGCTGGCCTGGCCCATGATGGGGGACTGTGGCACGCCCCCCAGCCAGCACATGGTTTCAGTTTGTTGCGGCTGCCATTACTCTAGACTCGAGAGTACAGTCCTTTCAATACAGTCCTGCAGGCGAACGGTACCCGGTGACGCCAGGCCTGTTCATCCTGTGTGTGATGCCAAGTTCACCCCAGGGCCATGGGGTACTCGGAACCAGGCTAACAGTTCTGCTGGGGAGTCACAGGGGTCGAGACCCCTCTCCGTGACTCTGGCGGTGTCAATAAAAGTTTGGGGAATACGGGTATAGGGATGGTTGTCATGACGCCACCCATTGTATTCGGCTATTAATGGCCTTTGGAGATAATGGGATTGCTCCCCACGGCTGGAGTGGTTCCCCAGGGCATCCGGTGTAGAGTTCGGTGATGGAGGGCCAGCAGGGTTGTTCTGCCGGGGCAAGGAAATTGAAGCGACTCGCAGGCAGATCTTCTGCGGCCTGCGCAGCTTATCAGTCTACCACTCTGCAGGTGGGAAATGAATAGTCTCACACACAGTTCTGAGTTCTATACCAGGTTTGCTTAGCTTTTACTTTGGTGGCACACAGGGTACTGTCCTTGCACAGTCTTATACTACATATTAAATAATGACTGTCATCACCTACGTGTAAAGGTGCAAGAAAATACACCATAATAAGAAAAACGAGATCTGCTGTGACACTAACTGAATGAATGTGAATTAGCTACATGGCTATTAGATGAATAGCAGGACTATGTGTACAGTTAAGACAATGTGTATATGGCAAATAGATTTAGCAAATATTTCTTTAGATTATAAAGAAAATTGAGAGACTTAGTTTAAGCACTGGCCACTGCTTTTGAGCCTGGTAACCGTACAAAGTGCTCTCATCTTACTGGGGTCCTAATACTATGTCACTACATGTGGTATACAATTGCTTGTGTGAGTTTATATGCCTCTGAATGCAATTAAAACCTGCTGGAAAGATATGTCTCTCAATTTTCTTTATAATCTAAAGCAGTATTTGCTAAGTCTCCTTTCCAAATACATATCGTCTTTAGCTGTACGCATAGTCCTGCTATTCATTTGATAGCCATGTAGCTAATTCACATTCATTCAGTGTTTAGTGTCGCAGCAGATGTTGTTTTTTTATTATAGTGTATTGTCTTGCTTGCACCTTTACACATAGGTGATGCCAGTCATTATTTAATATGTCAAGAAAGATGATGGGAGTGATGGTGTGTCACGGTCCGCGCTGCTTCTGGATAAAAAACTCACCAAAGAGCCCAGCAAACTTTCATCCTCTTTATTCCTTAATCCAACGCGTTTCAGCGCCACAACCCGGCGCCTTCCTCAGGGATATATCCCTGAGGAAGGCGCCGGGTTGTGGCGCTGAAACGCGTTGGATTAAGGAATAAAGAGGATGAAAGTTTGCTGGGCTCTTTGGTGAGTTTTTTATCCAGAAGCAGCGCGGACCGTGACACACCATCACTCCCATCATCTTTCTTGGAATATACCACGATCCAGTGGTAAGGTGGAGGTCCTGCAGCAGCTTGGAACATTGATTCCTAAACGCAGTCAAACCAGTTGTGGGGACCACAACTGGACCAGGTGAGCGGCCACACAGCACCACCATCTACATACTAGTGTCACTAGTGATAGGGCACTATTGCGCCTCTTGTCCCCCCCCCTTTTATATTTTGCAATTATTTAATATGTGGTATGAATATTTTTTTAACTATGCTCCCATCCCTGCCCTGTAGCCTCACCTATTCCTCCATCTTGCTGTAGCCCAGGTCCGCAGACATACCATTCCAGCAGGTTTTAATTGCATTCAGAGGCATATAAACCCACACAAGCAATTGTATACCGCATGTAGTAACATAGTGTTAGCACCCGGTAAGATGAGAGCACCTTGTCATGGTTACCGGTTTCAACAGCAGTAGCCAGTGCTTAAGCTAAAGCGCCCGTCACACATAGCAAGATCGCTAGTGAGATCGCTGATACATCACAGGTTTTGTGACGTAACAGCGACCTCGCCAATGATCTCGCTACATTTGACACTTAGCAGTGATCAAGCCTCTGCTGTGAGGTCGATGATCATTACAAAGTCTTCTGGATCATTTTTTGGTCGCGCTCCCACTGGGAATGCTACATCGCTATGTTTGACCGGGACAACGACCCTGAGTCTGCTAAGACTCGCCGCCCTCTATATCTGCAGGAACTTCTGTGAATCAAACTACAATAAATAGATTCTAACACTAGCAGAACTGGAAGTTGCAGACAACAGTGAATAGTGGTTCAACCCTAGGAAGAAAACTTCCTAACTGAGAGCAGGTAAACAAATATGCAGACCCACAACTCAGAGCAAGACAAGCAATAAGCAGATCCTTAAGCACACAACATGTGTCCCACAACATAACCATTCACTTAGCTTGCAAGGATTCAGCAGAGCAGGAAGAAACCAGGGAGAGATGTGGACACCTCCAGAAATAATTACAACTGGCAGAGATTGATCAACTCCAACCATCTATATGCTCCAATCCGAAGCAGACTGCCAATCATCAGGATCAGCTAAGGAACTCTCCAAAACACAGCCAGCTACATCACCAACAACCACAGGAGGGAGCTCACAACCAGAATTCTTCATCAAGGAATTCACAACAGTAACTCCCCCCCTTGAGGAGGGGTCGCCATACCCTCACCAGAGCCCCCAGGCTTACCAGGATGAGCCAGATGAAAAGCACGAACCAATTCAGGGGCATGGACCTCCGAGGCAAAAGTCCAAGAATTATCCTCCTGGCCATAACCCCGCCATTTAATAAGGTACTGAAGCCTCCATCTCGAAAGACGGGAATCCAAAATCTTCTCAACCTCATACTCCAACTCACCATCAATAAAAACTGGATCCGGATTAGCCACAGCAGGAACCATGGGCACAACATATTTCCTCAACAAGGATTTATGGAAGACATTATGAATCGCAAAGGATTCCGGAAGCGCCAACCGAAAGGAGACAGGATTAATAATCTCAGAAATCCGGTAAGGACCAATGAACCGAGGCTTGAATTTAGGAGAAGAAACCTTCAGAGGAACATGGCGGGATGACAACTAAATCAAATCTCCAACCCGAAGCCGAGAACCAACACACCGGCAACAGTTAGCAAAATGTTGAGCTGTCCCCTGAGACTGATGTAAATTGTCCACCACGCATTCCCATTCTGCCGTAGCCACTCAACCACAGAATCTACACCCGTACAGGCAGAAGGCGCACCCTGCCCCGAAGAAAAACGAGGATGAAAACCAAAATTACAAAAGAAGGGTGAAACCAAAGTAGCGGAACTCACCCGATTTTTAAGCACGAACTCGGCCAAAGGCAAGAAGGCAATCCAATCATCCTGATCCGCAGACACAAAGCATCTCAAATAAGTCTCCAACGTCTGATCAGTCTGACCATTAGACTGGGGATAAAATGCGGAAGAAAAAGACAAATCAATACCCAGCTTAGCACAGAAGGTCCTCCAAAACCGAGGAACAAACTGGGCACCCCTGTCAGACACAATATTCTCCGGAATATCATGCAAACAAACAACATGCTGAAAAAACAACGGAACCAATTCCGAAGAAGAAGGCAATTTAGACAAAGGAACCAAATGAACCATCTTAGAAAACCTGTCACAAATAACCCAGATAACAGTCATCCTCTGGGAAACAGGAAGGTCAGAAATAAAATCCATAGAAATATGCGTCCCCAGCTGCTCAGGTACAGGTAAGCGCAAAAGCAACCCACTAGCACGGGAACAACAAGACCTGGCCTGCGCACAAGTCCCACAGGACTGCACAAAAGAACGCACATCCCAGGATAAGGGAGGCCACCAAAAAGATCTAGCGACCAAATCCTGGGTTCCAAAGATGCCAGGATGACCAGCCAACACAGAACAGTGAATCTCAGAAATAATTTGAGTAGTCCACTGGGGAGGAACAAACAATTTCCCCACAGGACATCTCTCAGGTCTATCCGCTTGAAATTCCTGAAGAGCAAGTCATAAATCGGGGAAAATAGCAGAAAGAATAACCCCTTCCTTCAGAATGCCGCCCAGCTCCAAGACCTCAAGAGAATCAGCCAAAAAACTGCGAGAGAGAGCATCAGCCTTAACATTCTTAGAACCAGGGAGGTATGAGACCACAAAATCAAAATGAGTTAAAAAAATGACCATCGAGCCTGCCTAGGATTCAGTCTCTTGGCAGACTCGAGATAAACCAGATTCTTGTGATCAATCAAGACCACAACATGATGCTTAGCCCCCTCCAGCCATTGTCGCCACTCCTCAAACGCCCACTTCATGGTCAGCAACTCCCGATTGCCAACATGATAATTGCGATCAGCGGGCGAAAATTTACGGGAAAAGAAGGCACAAGGGTGCATCGTGGAACCAACAGGGTCTCTCTGAGACAAAACAGCCCCTGCACCAATCTCAGAGGCATCAACCTCCACCTGAAACGGAAAAGAGACATCCGGTTGTCGTAACACAGAAGCAGAAGTAAACCGTCTTTTAAGCTCCTGAAAGGCGAAAACAGTCGCAGGGGACCAATGCTCCACATCAGCGCCCTTCTTATTAAAATCGGTTAACAATTTAACCACACTAGAAAAATTTGCAAGAACTGACGATAAAAATTAACAAAACCCAGAAATTTCTGAAGACTCTTCACAGACATGGCTGAACCCAATTATGAATAGCCTGAACCTTAACAGGATCCATCTCAATAGACGAAGGAGACAAAATGAAGCCCAAAAAAGAAACCTTCTGGACCCCAAAGAAACACTTAGACCCCTTAACATACAAAGCATTGTCACGAAGGATCTCAAAGACAGTCCTGACCTGTGCCACATGAGAATCCCAATCGTCTGAAAAAAATCAAAATATCATCCAAATACACAATCAGGAACTTGTCAATAAACTACCGAAATATGTAATGCATAAAGGGCTGAAAAACGGATGGACCATTAGTAAGGCCAAACGGCATCACGAGATATTCAAAATGACCTTCAGGCGTATCAAACACCATTTGCCATTTGTGACCCTGCTTAATACGAACTAGATTATATACCCCCCTAGGGTCAATCTTAGTAAACCAACATGCCCCCTTAATCCTATAAAAGCAAACTCGGAAATCAAAGGTAGAGGGTATTGAAACTTGACCGTGATCTTATTCAAGAGGCGATAATAAATCACAGGGTCTCAGGGAGCCATCTTTCTTGGCAACAAAAAAGAACCCGACCCCAAACGGTGAAGAATATGGGCGAATATGTCCTTTCTCCAAAGAATCCTTAATATAGCTCCGCATAGCAGCATGTTCAGGCACAGACAAGTTGAAAAGTCGACCTTTAGGAAACTTACAGCCTGGCACCAAATCAATCACACAATCGCAGTCCCTCTGTGGCGGAAGAGAACTGGACTTGGGCTCATCAAAAACATCCTGAAAATCAGACAGAAACTCCAGAATCTCCAAGGGCGAAGAGGAGATAGACATCAAAGGAATGTCATCATGGACCCCCTGAGAACCCCAGCTAGTCACAGACATAGACTTCCAATCCAAAACAGGATTATGGACCTGCAACCATGGAAAACACAGCACGATCGCATTATGCAAAACCAGAAATCGACAATCCTCCTGATGAGCTGGAGCCATGCGCATTGTCAACTGCGTCCAAAACTGGGGCTTATGTTGAGCCAAAGGTGTAGCGTCGATGCCCCATAAAGGAATAGGGTCCCGCAATGGCTGCATATGAAAGCCACAACGCCTGGCAAACTCAAAATCAATCAAATTTAAGGCAGTGCTTGAATCCACACATGCCATAACAGAAAATGACGACAAGGAACAAATCAAAGACACAGATAATAAAAACTTAGGTTGTATAGTACTGATGGTAAATGAACTAGCAATCCTCTGTGCCCGCTTGGGGCAGACAGAAATAACATGAGAAGCATCTCCACAATAAAAACACAACCTATTCTGGCGTCTAAATCCTTGTCTTTCAGTTCGAGATACAATCCTATCACACTGCATCGGCTCAGGAATCCGCTCTGAGGACAACATCCCTGAGCGAACAGTTCTGCGGTCCCGCAGACGCTTATCAATCTGAATGGCCAGAGACATACAGTGGTGTCCAAAAGTCCTGCATAGGCATAGGATAAATTGATTTTTCAAGTTTTAAACGTTTTCTGTCGAATATCTTCGATGCTAATATGACATATTATATATGGTTTTGTTCAGAATATAATTTTGCATTCTCTCCCTGTAATATTTTTAGCTTTTGAAGCAGTTTTGCCTGAAATTATTGCAACAATATGGGAATTGAAAGCAGAACTAAATATTGTACAGCTTCAGATCCAAAATTAGCCAATCACAGATGAGGTTCTTGTGACCAATCATAACCTGGATATGGCAGTCAATCACATTCCATTACATTGCATCACATCTGCTGCTTTGTTTGTTTGTTTTATCTGTTGGTCTATCTAGTGAATCATACTGTAGAGCTTTATGATGGGAGCCTTCAGATTTGTCAGCGGAGGATCGTGTGCGAGTTGTGGGGCTACATGAAGAGGGTTATACTGGCCCCTAGATCACAAGGAAGGTCGGCTGTAATCAGAGTACAGTCGTAAAAATTTTGCAGAAACATAAGCAGCTTGGAATTACCCAGGACAGGCCCAGATCTGGTCGGCCCAGAAAGTCAACTAAAAGGAGGATAGAGTACTGATAAGAACATCCCTTGCCAATGGAAAGCTCACCTCTCCTAAGCTTCTGCGAGAATGGCAAGAAAAGTGCAATATTGAGGTAGCAACATCAACTGTTAGGAAGAGATGTTTGGAAGCAGGATTGAGAGGGTGCAAGGCCCGAAAGAAGCCATTGATGACAGCCAGACAAAGGCAAAGGCGAAAACTGTGGGCATTGAAATATTCAAAATGGAGGAAGGAGGAGTGGGAAAAAGGGCTATTTAGTGATGAAAGCACTTTTTGCATTTTAGGAAATGATGGCAAGTCTTATGCGAGAAGGTTTCCACATGAAGAGTACAAGCCAGAATGTTTGAGCTTCTCTGTGAAACATCCGATGAAAGTAATGGTCTGGGGCTGTATGGCAGCCAATGGTGTTGGAAGGCTTCATATTGTGGAGGGTATGGTTAATGCAAAAAAATACATAGACATCCTTAATAAGAAAATGCTGCCTTCTGCTCAACACCTGTTTTCAGGGGATTATATCTTCCAGGATGATAATGCTCCTTGTCACAGAGCTAAGACAGTAACGGAATGGAAAAAAAAGAACAAGGTGGCTACTATTGACTGGCCAGCCCAGTCTTCGGACCTCAATCCAATTGAAAACTTGTGGCACAAGGTATCAATAGAGATATCTAAAAAACAGCCAAGGACCAAGAGAGAGTTGATTGAGGCTCTGATACAGGCCTGGAACCACATCATCACTCGTGAATATCTGCAGAAGCTTGTTCACTCAATGCCACAGGGATGCAAGTTGGTGCTCAAGAGCAAAGGCTGGCCAATAAAGTATTAGAAGCTAAAGATGCACTCAAAAGGCCCTTTTCAGGACTCTGAATTAAATAAAAAATAATAAATCTTAAAAAGTAAAATTTAAGTCTGTGTGAACTTGCATTGGAAGTTAATGAACTTAGAAACCTGTTCACCATTCTACACACTGTACTGGTGTAGGTATGGTTATGGTGTAAAAAAAATATAAAAAAATGTGCATACCATAACAATTTATACACTTGGGACATTTAAAAATGAGTATGGCATACAATGAGGGATTACAAAAACATATATGTTCCACCAGTTTCACTGTAGAGATGCAGAAGTATGAAATATATAGTTTTCTTCACGCCTATGCAGGACTTTTGAACACCACTGTAGAATCGTTCAGACCCGAAGGCGTGGGAAACACCACCATAAGATTCTTAGCGGAGTCAGAAAGACCCTTTCTGAAAAGCGCCACCAAAGCATCATCATTCCATTTAGTTAACACAGACCATTTCAGAATTTTTGACAATACAATTCTGCCACCTCTTGACCCTGAGACAGGGCCATCAAGGTCTTTTCAGCTTGATCCAGTCGGGTTCATCATAAAGTAAACCCAAAGCCTGAAAAAAGGAGTCCACAGTAAGTAAAACCGGATCCCTAGAATTGAGAGAAAATGTCCAATCCTGCGGATCACCACGCAGCAGGGAGATAACAATTTTAACCTGCTGAACGGAATCACCAGAGGATCGAGGTCTCACAGCAAAAAACAATTTACAATTATTTTTGAAACTCAAAAATTTGGACCTGTCACCAAAAAACTACTCCAGAGTTGGAATTTTCGGTTCCAAAACTGGAGTCTGAACAATATAATCAGAAATACCCTGTACCCTAGCAGCAAGCTGTTCCAAACGAGAAGCTAGTTCCTGAACACTCATACTGGCACAAGACTCCACAGTCACCCAAAGAAAAAGAGGAAAGAAAAAAAACAAACTACAGAAAAAAAAATGCCTCAACACCTCTCTTCTCTTCTTCTGAGATGCACGTAACTCATTTTTGTCTTTATCGCCAGTTGTACTGTTATGATCCGATGACCTAGGAGTAACATACAGACTTCACAGAAGTAGTTGGCAACTGTACTGACTGCAGTCTCTGACTAAATACAGCAATAAGAAGTAGTGGGATGTAACCAGAGCCGGACTGGGACCAAAAAGCAGCCCTGGAAAACAAGCCCCAGCAGCCCACATACTATATCACCCATCAGCCGCGATCAGTGAAATTTGCTTTTATGTTGTCGTGGCCTCATCACTTTCTCAAAGTAGTTATCTGAAGAGCCACATGTGAATGGTGCAGCAGAGGGAATAATCAATCGCAGCTCCATTTACATGGTGATCTTCAAAGCCACATTTCCCAGGATTGTGGGGTCCCAGGGGTCAAATCCACAGCAAACGGAAAGTCATCACCTGTACAGAAGAGAAGTGATGACACCATATTGGGGAAAATTAATTTAAACAACAGTTATATGCTGAAAATCAAAGTCCAATACCACCTCTGACAACAGGACAGGAGAAGTGGTACTGTGCAGTGTATATTATTATTATTATTTATTTATATAGCGCCATTAGGTTCCATGGTGCTTTACATGAGGATAAGGGAGACAAGCATAAGTTCACTAAATCTAGACGATCGGGACGTACAGGTACAGGAGGGGAGGGGACCCTGTCCACGAGGGCTCACAGTCTAAGAGGGGCGGGTGGGGATACAGTAGGATGGGGGAATGTCAGGTATGGGGCGGCTGCCTGAGTCTCATGGCAGGTTGTAGGCTTGACGGAATAGGTGAGACTTCAAGTGACACTTGAAGATTCTCAGGGTCGGAGAGTGTCTGACGTGTTGGGGCAGGGAGTTCCAGAGTATGGTAGATGCCCGGGAGAAGTCCTGGACGCCGATTGTGCGAAGAGGAGATGAGGGGGGAGCAGAGGAGAAGTTCTTTGGAGGAACGGAGGTTGCGTGAGGGTAGGTATTGGGAGACCAGGTCGGAGATGTATGGTGGGGACAGGATGTGTATGGCTTTGTACGCCATGGTTAGTGTTTTGAACTGGGATCTCTTGGAGGCGGAGAGCCAGTGAATGGCTTGACAGAGGGGGCAGACAGGGGAGTAGCGGGAGAACAGGTGGATTAGTCGGGCAGCGGAATTGAGGATAGATTGGAGAGGTGTGAGGGAGTTGGCCGGGAGGCCAGTGAGAAGGAGTTTGCAGTAGTCAAGGCGGGAGATGATAAGAGCATGAATAAGTGTTTTAGCGGTGTCGTGGGTGAGGAAGGAGCGGATCCGTGAGATGTTCTTGAGCTGGAGCCGGAGGGATGTGGTGAGGGCCTCGATGTGGGGCTTGAAGGATAGGGAAGAGTCAAGGATTACCCCGAGGCACTTGGCTTGGGGGACTGGGGAGAGGGCGCAGTCATTGACGCAGATGGATAGGTTGGGAAGTGGGAGGGAATTTCTTGGGGGGAAGACTATGAATTCAGTTTTGTCCATGTTGAGTTTAAGAAGCGATCAGAGAAAAAGGATGAGATGGCGGAAATACATTGTGGGATTTTGGAGAGTAGGGAGGTGATGTCGGGGCCGGACAGGTAGATTTGGGTGTCGTCAGCGTAGAATTGGTACTGGTGGTACTGTATATGTACAGAATAATACAGATACTGAGGATTACACCCAGTATACAGGACAGGAGAAGTGGTACTGTGCAGTGTATATATACAGAATAATACAGATACTGAGGATTACACCCAGAGAAAAAACAAGATTCCAGCACAGCCGGAAATTGCAAAAAAATATATATGTGTATCTACACCTGTTTATGCCATACTGCACAAAAATAGAGACATTTAGCAGGCGATTGAAGCATTCAATCTCCTGAGCTACTCCTCCAAACGTCAAGGAATGTCTCAATTGGAGTAATCCTAACTCTACGTATTTTTATAATTCTGATGTGTCCTTTAGACAGCATAATACATTGTAAAGAGGACCATTTAAAGCAAACACTCACCCATACTTGTCAGACATAGCTTCGCATGCTGCCAGGAGGTCCAGTGGATGAAGAGCAACTGAGGCTCAGACACCTGCAGCTTGCACCACAGGTGTCTGGGCTATTTCACAGTTTAACCCCCACCAGACCATCCCAACCTTATGGGTAAAGCATGTCAGGTCTGGGTGAATGAAGCTGATATAAAAAACCTCAAGGCTGGAGGAGGCAGCTCCATGTGAACAGCTACCAAAAATAATGTAGTCAAATGCAGATGGCAACAGACAATTTCTAGCGTGCACGGCGAGTGGTGGTTAGCCACTTAAACCAAACCAGAGAAAAACAAGATGCCAGCACAGCCGGAAATTGCAAAAAAATATATATGTGTATCTACACCTGTTTATGCCATACTGCACAAAAATAGAGACATTTAGCAGGAGATTGAAGCATTAAATCTCCTGAGCTACTCCTCCAAATGTCAAGGAATGTCTCAATTGGAGTAGTCCTAACTCTACGTATTTTTATAATTCTGATGTGTCCTATAGACAGCATAATACATTGTAAAGAGGACCATTTAAAGCAAACACTCACCCATACTTGTCAGACATAACTTCCCATGCTGCCAGGAGGTCCAGTGGATGAAGAGCAACTGAGGCTCAGACACCTGCAGCTTGCACCACAGGTGTCTGGGCTATTTCACAGTTTAGCCCCCACCAGACCATCCCAACTTTATGGGTAAAGCATGTCAGGTCTGGGTGAATGAAGCTGATATAAAAAACCTCAAGGCTGGAGGAGGCAGCTGCATGTGAACAGCTACCAAAAATAATGTAGTCAAATGCAGATGGCAACAGACAATTTCTAGCGTGCACAGCGAGTGGTCGTTAGCCACTTAAACCAAACCAGAGAAAAACAAGATGCCAGCACAGCCGGAAATTGCAAAAAAAAATATATGTGTATCTACACCTGTTTATGCCATACTGCACAAACATAGAGACATTTAGCAGGAGATTGCAGCATTGAATCTCCTGAGCTACTCCTCCAAACGTCAAGGAATGTCTCAATTGGAGTAGTCCTAACTCTACGTATTTTTATAATTCTGATGTGTCCTATAAACAGCATAATACATTGTAAAGAGGACCATTTAAAGCAAACACTCACCCATACTTGTCAGACATAGCTTCCCATGCTGCCAGGAGGTCCAGTGGATGAAGAGCAACTGAGGCTCAGACACCTGCAGCTTGCACCACAGGTGTCTGGGCTATTTCACAGTTTAACCCCCACCAGACCATCAAAACCTTATGGGTAAAGCATGTCAAGTCTGGGCGAATGAAGCTGATATAAAAAACCTCAAGGCTGGAGGAGGCAGCTCTATGTGAACAGCTACCAAAAATAATGTAGTCAAATGCAGATGGCAACAGACAATTTTTTTGTACCACATTACATACTGCGGACTCTGTGCCCAGTACACACTGCGGGCTCTGTATATTACACACTGCAGGCTCTGTACATTACACACTGTGGGCTCTGCACATTACACACTGCAGGCTCTGTACATTACACACTGCTGGCTCTGTACATTACACACTGTGCCCATTACAGACTGTGAGATGTGTACCACATTACACACTGTGGTCTCTGTGCCCATTACACACTGCGGGCTCTGTACATTACATACTGCAGGCTCTGTACATTACACACTGCAGGCTCTATACATTACACACTGTGGGCTCTGTACATTACACACTGTGCCCATTACAGACTGCGGGATGTACACCACATTACACACTGCAGGCTCTGTGCCCATTACACACTGCGGGCTCTGTACATTACACACTGCAGGCTCTATACATTACACACTGTGGGCTCTGTACATTACACACTGTGCCCATTACAGACTGCGGGATGTACACCCCATTACACACTGCAGGCTCTGTGCCCATTACACACTGCGGGCTCTGTACATTACACACTGCAGGCGCTGTACATTACACACTGCAGGCTCTGTACATTACACACTGTGCCCATTACAGACTGCGGGATGTATACCACATTAGACACTGCGGGCTCTGTGCCCATTACAGACTGCGGGATGTATACCATCTTACACACTGCGGGCTCTGTGCCCATTACAGACTGCGGGATGTATATGACATTACAGACTGCGGGCTCTGAAAGTGCTGGTGTATATCTTGTATACACAGCACTATACTGTATATACAGGTCCACACTATAGAGATATATTAATAAGCACACTAATACAGCATGTAGTGTGGACCTGTATATACTGTATAGTGTTGTGTACAGACAAACAGACAGACACACAGACAGACACTGTCAAACACACAGACAGAAAGAAAGACACTCAGACAGACAGATAGACACAGACAACATACTCACATATCATAGGACCTGTGATGATGTCACATGGAGGGGAGGCATCAGGGGTCACTTGATCAGCTCAAGGCGGGATAAGGACTATGATGAAGATGGTGGGAGGGCCTGGGATCTGCACCTGTCATCTTGATTGGTGTCTGTGAGTGGGGCCCTGCTTTGGGGAAACGGCCTCACCCCTTTATGTCTGTGGCCCCGCCCCTACATGCCATGGCTGCTCAGCGGCAATGATTTAAAGCAGGGCTGTGGCTGGAGGAGCGGGCAGCCCAAGCACTCAACAAGTGGGCGGCCCATAGTGAAAAGCCGCACCCCTCCCACCACTCCCACCTGGATGTAACTAACCATGCCCTAGACACCTCGACATGGCCAGAGAACTATTCCTAAAGATGGAAACAGGAAAGTCTATCTTGCCTCAGAGCAGAACCCCCAAAAGAATAGCAAACCTCCCACGGATATTGACTGGGAAACAGGAGAGGAAAAACACACAAAGGCAGATAATAGAGTTTAGCAAAAGAGGCCACACTAGCTAGATAGTAAGGACAGAATGGAATACTATTGTGGTCAGTATTAAAATACTATCAAAAACCTCCAACAGCAGATAGTACCAAAAAATAACCCTGAGGCTGCTAAAGGTACCGTCTCAAGCGGCAATATTGCTTGCAATTTCACTGGCAATTTGCTGGTTGCAGTGAAATCATGGACACATTGTTCTATTTTGTTGCCGTGTACTAATGGAACATTGTTTCCATGATTTCACAGCAACCAGCAAATTGCTGGTGAAATTGCTAGCAATATTGCCGTGTGTGACGGTACCTTAAGACTCGTCGCCCTCTATATCTGCAGGAACTTCTGTGAATCAAACTACAATAAATAGATTCTAACACCAGCAGAACTGGAAGTTGCAGACAAACTTCCTAACTGAGAGCAGGTAAACAAATATGCAGACTAAATATCAACCCACAACTAAGAGCAAGACAAGCAATAAGCAGATCCGCAAACACACAAAATGTGTGCCACAAAATAACCAAACACCATTCACTTAGCTTGCAAGAATTCAGCAGAGCAGGAAGAAACCAGGGAGAGATGTGGACACCTTCAGAAATAATTACAACTGGCAGAGATTGATCAGCTCCAACCACCTATATACTCCAATCTGAAGCAGACTGCCAATCATCAGGATCAACTGAGGAACTCTCCAAAACACAGCCAGCTGCATCACCAACAACAATCACAGGAGGGAGCTCACAACCAGAATTCTTCATCAATGACACAACACCGATCCCCATCTTTTGAAAGAAGGTTGCCACCCGGCCCTGGGTACATTGCGCCTCAAAGCCGTTAGACTTAGGCCTCTGCAACCACTCTCAGTGTGGCCATCTGAGAGCCTAATTTCTTCCAATCATGACAAGTGCTGGGGTGGTTCATGCCCATAAGTATACTTGATGGGAGGGGTAAACGCCCCACTTGGCATTCTGCCAGTGAAAGGCCTCTGGTGGGGGTGATAAAGAAGGCAAAGAAACATGATCTGCCACTACTACCTCCTCATCATCCTCCTCCTTAATTTACTGATACACCAGCTACAGCATCAGACATGCTGCAGGATACTACCTCTGACCTATGGTGGTCTGACTCTCGACTGCCATCCAGAACAGCTGACCTCCTGACTCTGAGCTACATTCCAGTAGGACCTCTTCAGGCCTGCGAAAATAGCACTGTATCTTGACCTCGCTGCATTTCATGCCCAATGCGGGGAGCATGGTCCTACTCCAGCTCACATATGTGAGTATCTCCCCTGCGGGCTGCTTTGATTGTGGTGAAGCACCCTTGGCCCTTGGGGTGATTTGTAAAATCATGTCCTCCAGAGCAGGCATCTCTTGGGGTGGGATCTATCAGGCCTTCATAGTGTGGACTGTAGGCACACGGTAGCATACTGTTGCTGCTTTGTACAGTAATCCCAAGATGGCACGTGCCTCTGCTGTGAAGCGTCTTATCTTTGCCCATGGGCCAGCCTCTTCAATCTCCAGGACACAATCGCTTACAGGATATTATTGTTTGCCCAATCTTGCCTAGCTCCTAACTAAGCCCGCCATGGGCTGGGCTGCAGAAGGCACTTGACTTGCAAATCCCATTCCCTATGCCACAGGTAACACCTGGGCTTGCAGTTGGAGGGAGTGATTATTGATGCCTGACATATTTGGAAGAGAAATAAGAAAAAGAAAACATTTTTTCAGCTCACCACAAATTCATATGGAATGTTGAATAAAGCTAGTGAGCAATGCATGGACGAGTCCAAGATTAATGCTGTAATAACACACTTATGCCCATGCCAAAAATCTGTATTCCAAACATATGGTATGATAGAAAATAAAGGGATTGCACATTTTCAAGAAGCAAAATACATATTATGATGTTTCATGACTATGAACAGAACTCTAAGACCATGTATGTTAAACATATAATGAACATAAAGAAAAGACATAAAAAGAAGGCATGCATAAAGACAAGGGATACAACCTATTATCATGTTCCAAAAGTATACAAATTTTATTACACAAAAGTGAGTCAAAGACATAGACAAAAGACCATACAAAACGAAGCTTAAAAGCAATTAAAGCGACATTGTGCCAAATTGTACAGAGTTCACATACTCTGGAATGGGAAAAACCCCTCTTAGGCCAGCCCCGCAGTGTGCATACAGCATAACACACCACAGGGCGGGATCTGGTGCTGTATAATATCATGTGACTCGGACAGAGCTCACGGAGATGCCTGAGAGCTGAGAGAACGTGCAGGCGCCGCCGCCGCCACTCTGGAGTTAGAGAGGAGGAGGGACCCTGTCGACACAGGAGGAGGGGCAACAGCAGCCAGGCTTTTAGGACCAGGGAGGACAGTATACCTCCCGAACCTAAACTAATACCTAATAAAGTGTTTATTTCAGTGTCCCTGGGTGTTAGGATAATAAAGTCACCTTCACAAAATACAGCATAGGCGCTGCTGAAGGCGGCTCTTTTAGCTTAATAGGCCATGGGGGGGGACAGGTTCCCTTTAAACCCTGCTCCTAACCCAGTCAAATACTGTTTATTCAGTTCACTTGCTCAGTGTTGTGGTAACTGTTTCCTGATAAGCTTCTGGTTGCTTCTCAGCATTTGCTAATGGTTATTTCTATTTTTGCATCCCTAGTAATAGTCCCTGGTATTCCCTTTGTTATTCTATTTAGTACTGCGCTGCTGGTTATTTATTTACTCCTTTTACGTGACGCTGACATCGTCCGCTTCACCAATCACCCACTATCCTGTGACAGCAGTCTGGGAAGGGCTGTAGCAAAGCCTCCTTCCCTTTGAAGAGCAGGTGAGGAATATCCCAGCCCAAAAGGACTTGACTAGCAGTGTGTGTCTTACACTAAGTGCATCTGTGACTGTGCTATTGCTAGTCCAATGCGAGTCTTAATAGGGTCGAGCATCACCTGCGCATAACATGTGCATGTATTGTTTCCTGAAACAACAGAAAGTTAATGTCTAGATAAGCCCTAGGGTAAAAATTCCTAAACTGCTATATTTCTATTTTCATTTTTAATATAGATTATGACATGAAAAAAATATTAATAAAAAATACATTTAACACAAAAATACTGAATAAAACAATAGGTAAATTTCTTATGAAAGCTGTTTTTCAAGGAACACTTGAATTGGTTGATTAAATTTTGTTGTAAAAATACCCCTTTTCCTGAAGAAACATTGTTTGCTTCCTGTAGCAAAGCCATTTGTTATACCACAATATAGAGGAAATTTGAGTGTAACTAGTAACAGCACACTAATAACATTTGTCTTAATGTACCATTGAAATGATTTTCCAGAATCTTGGAAAATTATCATTTTTAAACATGACTGAGGTCATGTACTCAGGGTTCTAATTTACTTCTAGACTGGGTCTGATAGAATTAAACAATCAGGTACTAAATGCTACCTGTTCCAGATGTATTTATTATGTGTATTGTTACAGCTGACTGCTAATAAGTGAATGCACTTATTACTTGACTGATGGTATTGCAAATGCTCCACTACATCAATAAATCTTCAATACTTTGCACTCCACAAAATGACGTATATATAGAACATTGCGACAGATTAATTAATCCTGTTTTAAAATGAACCTGTCACATTTTTTTTGCATATAAGCTGCGGCCACCACCAGTGATACCTTATATGCAGAAAGCTGGAATGCTGTATATAAGTACCCAGGTCGATCTGCATAAAGTAAAAAACAGCTTTTATTATACTTACCTGGGGGGGTTCTGGTCTGATGGGTGTTGCTGGTGTTGGTCTTGTATCTCCATTCTTCTTGCAATCATCCTCCTCCTCTGCTTTTAGTGGGTGACACATTCTATGTAACCCACACACAGTCTCCTCCATTGTGCTCCTGCGCACGCAGACATCTCGCTGCCCTGCTGAGGGCAGAGCAAAGTATTGTCATGCACAGATATGGGGACAGGTCAAGGAACGCCAGCACAAGCACACTACATAGACCTTCTTTGACCTTTCACCTTGTCTGTGCATTACAGTACTTTGCTCTGCCCTCAGCAGGGCAGAGAAAAGTGCGCAGGAGCACAATGGAGGAGTCTGTGTGTGGATGACCCACTAGAAGCACAGGAGGATGGCATTCACAAGAAGAAACAAGGTATCGGACCAAGACCAGCAACGCCCATCAGACTGGAGCGCCCCCCAAGGTAAGTACAATAAAAGCTGGGTTTTTCTACATTATAAAGATCGGCCAAAAAACTGATATACAGTATTCCAAAAAAACGCTGTAAAAGCCCTTTCTGGTGGTGGCCGCAGCTTATATCTAAAAAAAACTTGTGACAAGTTCACTTTAAGTACCTAATTTTTTAAACATATCTATATTTGATAGTGTCATTTTTAATGTAATGTTTAGCTGTATGCAGGGCCGGACTGGGACCAAAAAACAGCCCGGGAAAACAGACCCCACCAGCCCACACACTATATCAGTGGTGGCGAACCTTTCAGAGGCCGAGTGCCCAAACCGCAAGCCAAAACCAAATTATTTATGGCGAAGTGCCAATACGGTAATGTAACCTAAATTACAGCAGTGGTCATCACAAGCACTGCACAGGGGGGGAGAGCCAGCAGATGATAACTCTCTTCCCTGTGCAGTGGTTGTAGTCCTAAAACACTGATGATCAATTCAATTATTTTAACAATTATTTGATTTTAAACTTACCTTTGCAGTCTTCAGCAGTGGTCAGACAGCTCATGTGTACTGCTCATTGAAGCTGAGCTGCTGCCCAGGCCCGGCGTCAGCACCCGGGCAAGTGCCGGGGCCCGACTGCTTGGAGGGGGCCCACCGGGCCCCTGAGGGCTAGGGTCACACTTGCATTGTGACCCTAGCCTGACGCAAGTATTGTCTGCTGCAGCGCAGAGCGTTTAATGCTGTGCGCTGCCAGCAACGGAGCCCATAGAAACCCGATATTTACATTGACAACCAATGGTTGGCAAGGTAAACATCGGGTTTCTATGGGCTCCAGCGCATAGCATTAAAAGCTATGTGCTGCAGCTGAAAATACTTGCATCAGGCTAGGGTCACAATGCAAGTGTGACCCTAGCCTCAGGGGCCCCTGAGCACACTGCCCCCACAGCCAGGGCCATATCCAGGGGGCAGCTGGGGGGGTCATTTGCAGGGAGGGCGCACTCAGATTCCTGCAGCTCCTGAGATCTTCCTCTGTGGGAGTCGACAGAGCTGCACACTCTGGGCTGACAGGACCTGTGATGATGTCAATGGAGGGTGGAGTCAGGGGTCACATGACCAGCTCCTCAGTGTATGCAGGACTCTGAGCATCATGATGGCCAGCATAGCAATTAGGTGAAGTTTATGTGTGGGGTCAGGAGGGATTTACAGTGTGAATGTAGCAGAGGTGAGTGTGTACTAGGGGTATGACAATTTGGTGAAGTTTATGTGTTGGGTCAGGAGGGATTTACAGTGTGAATGTAGCAGAGGTGTGTACTAGGGGTATGGAAATTTGGTGAAGTTTATGTGTGGGGTCAGGAGGGATTTACAGTGTGAATGTAGCAGAGGCGAGTGTGTACTAGGTGTATGGAACGGAGCCGAGTGGGTACTAGGTGTACGGAGCGGAGCCGAGTGTGTACTAGGTGTATGGAGCGGAGCCGAGTGGATACTAGGTGTACGGAGCGGAGCGTGTGTGGTACGAGGTGTACGGAGCGGAGCCGAGTGGGTACTAGGTGTACGGAGCGGAGCCGTGTGTGTACGAGGTGTACGGAGCGCAGCCGAGTGGGTACTAGGTGTATGGAGCAGAGCCGTGTGTGTACGAGGGGTATGGAGCAGAGCCATGTGGGTACTAAGTGTACAGAGCGGAGCCGTGTGTGTACGAGGGGTACGGAGCGGAGCCGTGTGGGTACTAGGTGTACGGAGCGGAGCCGTGTGGTACTAGGTGTACGGAGCGGAGCCGTGTGAGTAGAGGTGTACGGAGCGGAGCCCGTGGGTACGAGGTGTACGGAGCAGTGCCGCATGGGTACGAGGTGTACGGAGCAGTGCCGCATGGGTACGAGGTGTATGGAGCAGAGCCGCATGGGTACGAGGTGTATGGAGCAGAGCCGCGTGCGTAGGAGGTGTATGGAGCAGAGCCGCGTGCGTAGGAGGTGTATGGAGCAGAGCCGCATACGTAGGAGGTGTATGGAGCAGAGCCGCGTGCGTAGGAGGTGTATGGAGCAGAGCGCGTGCGTAGGAGGTGTATGGAGCAGAGCCGGTGCGTAGGAGGTGTACGGAGCAGAGCCGCGTGCGTACAAGGTATGTGTACCAGTGGTAGCCCCCTGCGGATTCCGCTCCTATAGTCTCAGCCACCTTTGCCAGCAGCATTCTTCTCCATAGTCTCTTCTGCAGCTCAGCATGGAGGGGCACGATGTTGTCATGACTGTGCTGATATGTGCAGGGTGACCAGAGGAGACCGGAGGGGCAAGAAGAAAGGTGAGGAGAAAGAGAGATCTGGACGGCCAGACACTCCGCTTGGCTGCGGTGTCACCGATATGGCAGTGTGGCTCCATTGAGCTGCTTGCATTATTTGTGTGCTTGAGGATGCTTGTGTATATACCAAGAATCCTCAGACGCACAAAAATGCAACATTTTGCATTTGAAGGGTATTTTTAAAAAGCGCAAGAGAATGCAAACGCATTTTAGCCCGCTCCTAACAACGTGTAATATACTCACTGTCAGAAACAGCTCGTTGGCAGTCGTTTACGGCTAAGTCAGTGGTATCGCATCGGCTGATCACTGTTTGCGGCTTGCTATGGCTTGCGGTAAGTGTGCGGCAATATATATATTATAGTCCATGATATGTACTAAAGGGGCCCACTGAGACTTTTTCGCCCGGGGCCCACAGAAACCTGGAGCCGGCCCTGCTGCTGCCACTGCCCTATCTAGAAACAGCAGGTGGATTGATCTGTATGGAAAAAATGCAGAATATTAGACAGATAAGAGATAGATTTTATCATGGAAAGCAAGCAGATTTCATACTGAAATCCTGGTCCCTTTCCTTGTAGTAATGTGCTCCATCCTGACCCTCTTCTTGTAGCTATGTGCTCCATCCTGACCCTCTCTTGTAGTTATATGTTCCATCCTGACCCTGTCCTTGTAGTTATATGTTCCATCCTGACCCTTTCCTTGTAGCAATGTGCTCATCTGACCGTCCTTGTAGCTTGTGCTCAATCTGACCTCTCTTGTAGCTATGTGCTCCATCCTGACCCTCTCCTTGTAGCTCTGTGTTACATCCTTATTTTTCCTTGTAGCTATGTGCTCAAATCTGACCCTCTCTTTGTAGCTATGTGCTCCATCCTGACCCTCTTCTTGTAGCTATGTGCTCCATCCTGACCCTCTCCTTGGAGCTATGTGCTCCATCCTGACCCTCTCTTGTAGTTATGTGCTCCATCCTGACCACTCCTTGTAGTTACATGCTCCATCCTGACCATCTCCTTGTAGCTATGTGCTCTATCCTGACCCTTTCCTTGTAGTTATATGTTCCATCCTAACCCTCTCCTTGTAGCCATGTGCTCAAACCTGACCCTCTCCTTGTAGCTATGTGCTCCATCCTGATTCTCTCCTTGTAGCTATGTGCTCCATCCTGACTATCTCCTTGTAGCTATGTGCTCCATCCTGACCCTCTCCTTGTAGTTATGTGCTTTATCATGAAACTTTCCTTGTAGTAATGTGTCCCATCCTGACCTTCCCCTTGTAGTTATGTACTCCATCTTGTCCTTCCCCTTCTAGCTATGTGCTCCATCCTGACCCACTCCTTGTAGTAATGTGCTCCATCCTGACCCTCTCCTTCTAGTAATGTGTCCCATCCTGAACCTCTACTTCTAGTAATGTGTCCCATCATGACCCTCTCCTTCTTGTAATGTGCTCCATCCTAACCCCCTCCTTCTAGTAATGTGCTCCATCCTGATTTTCTCCTTCTAGCAATGTGTCCCATCATGACTTTCTCCTTCTAATAATGTCTCTCCATCCTGACCCTCTCCTTCTAGTAATGTGCTTCATCCTGACCCTCTCCTTGTAGTTACGTGCTCCATCCTGAGCCTATCCTTGTAGTTATGTGCTCCATCCTGACCTTCTCCTTCTAGCTATGCTCTCCATCCTGATCCTTTCCTTCTAGCTATGCACTCCATTCTGAATCGCCCCTCCTTCTAGCTATGTACTCCATTCTGATCCTCTCCTAGCTATATGATCCATCCTGACCATTCCATGCATTTATGGCCCCATCCTGACACTCTCCTTGCAGTTGTGCTCCATCCTGACCCTCTCCTGGCATTAATGCTCCTATCTTACCCTTTTGTAGTAATGTCTTCATCCTTATCCCTTGTATATCCCCATCCTATCCCCTTCGGTAATGTCCATCTTGTTCCCATCACATGGTAATCTGCCCATCCTACCTTCACATAATAGGCCATAAGCCCCATCACGTAATAATATGCCCATTAGCCCCCATCACGTCATATGCCCATTTTGCCCCATCACATTATAATATGCCCATTTTGCCCCCATCACGTAATAATGTTCCCAATCAGCCCCCATCACATAATAATGTGCCCCATCAGCCCCCATCACATAATAATGTGCCCCATAAGCCCCCATCACATAATAATATGCCCCATCAGCCCCCATCACATAATAATGTGGCGCCCCTGCGACCAGGGTGGCCACATAGGGAACCTGCAGTCAGATAGAAAGTTAGACAGTTTATATATTAAACACCCTCACAGAAATCCCACACACCACTAGGAGGCAGCACCCAACCGGAGCCGGGACTCTAGGCGGGAAAGGGGTGGTGGGTTTAGAGGACAGTGGGTGGGAACGCATGTAGGTCAGGTGACAGAAGGTACAAATAGAGGAAGAGGAGGAGGAAGGAGTTAGTAGGCCAGAGTGAGCCGAGCTGAAAAGACACAGTAGGCCAAGGGTGCCGACCAGTAAAGACAAGAACAGACAGAAAGACAGAGACACGTCCTGGTGGGATTGGGCTGATGGAGACGCAGAATCCACAGAGATCAGAGAAACCATGGAGAAAAAGCTCGTCCATAGCCGGCATCCCAGGGAAAGTGTGAGGACAGAGACCGGACCAGCAGCACTGGGTCCGAGGAACTTGGCAGCACCGACCAACTACAGGCGGAGTAGTCTTCCCTACTGAAGCTGGAGTCACACGTTAGAAAAGCCTGGTAGTGACTTGCAGGAGAGGGCTATTGCAGGCTAGGCACACAGCAGAGAGTCGGCTCTGAAGGGGACCGAAGATTCACCCGGTATCCCCAGATTCACCGACGGGGAGCCCCAATTCCAAGCTGGAGTTCCCACAACAAGGGTGAAAGGCACAGCAGCAACCACGAGGACCCCAAGGGTCCGAGCTGCCACCATACAACCCGGAGAAACACTTAAAGAGAGAGAACAGCCTGAAAGGACACTAGAATGAGTGAGGGGTCTCAGAGTGACAACCTGCTGCAGTGGGTTCAGCAAAACCGGAGTAAAGTGACTGTAACTTGTGTTGAAGAACTGTACTGAGAACTGCTGTAAACTGTTTGGAAGAGCTGACAAGTAAACCCGGTGAACCCTGCCTGTGTGTCCGTGTTTGATTCCAAGTACCCTGAACTGTTTAAAATTACCTTTTATCCTGTCAGGAGCAGCCCAACCCGCGGCGGGCTCATCCATCTAGCTTCAGCCCATCCATCCATCCTCCTGGCAGAGAAGCGCTGCCGCGGTGGTCCCATCATTGACCACAACCCGTGGGTGGCATCACAACAAACTTTATATCACTTGTAAATATTTTCTTTTACTTGTGAGAACCCGGGACACGGTCCGGACCATCACATAATAATGTGCCCATTCTGCCCCATCACATAATAATATGCCCCATCACATAATAATATGCCCCATCAGCCCCATCACATAATATTATGCCCCATCCTGCCCCATCACATAACTATATGCCCCATCCTGCCCCATCACATAATAATATGCCCCATCCTGCCTCCTCTTAGTATTGCCCCATCCTGCCTCTTCTTAGTATTGCCCCATCCTGCCTCCTCTTAGTATTGCCCCATCCTGCCTCCTCTTAGCATTGCCCCATCCTGCCTGCTGTAAATAGGTTAAAAAAAAGAAGAGTCATACTCACCTTCCTGCTTTCCCCTACTGACATCCACTGTCTTCTCCTCCCGACCCACACTGAGTGCGGTGACGTGACGCTGGGTGCATCACATGACCGCTGTCACATGACACTGGCCGGGAGGACAGGGCTAGGAGAGAGTGTCGGAGAGAGAAGAAATGTCTCCTCTCATGCCACATGGCCTTGAACTGCCAGCGCCGTGCGCGGCGGCAGATCAAAGTGGCAGTGTAATGGCGAGGCCACAAGCCAGCAGAGATGACTCTGCATGCCCTCCCTGGCACGCGTGCTATAGGTTAGCCATCACTGACCTATACAGAAGATAAGTGATGACTTCCTTATTTGAGATAGTCAATTCAAGCAACATTTAAATGCTGAAAATTCCGAAGTCCAATACCAACTCTGACAACAGCACAGAAGGCACTGTGCAGTGTTATGTATATACAGAATAATACAGATACGGAGGATTACACCTAGTATATAGGACAGGAGAAGTGGTACTGCGCAGTGTATATATACAAAATAATACAGATACTGAGAATTACACTTAGTATACAGGACAGGAGAAGTGGTACTGTGCAGTGTATATCTACTATATAATTGCCTAATCGTGTCTGTCACGGAAATCGCGCGCCAACTCGCCAGCGCTCATTGGTCGCTGGCAGCTACAGCGACCAATGAGCACAGCATATGCAAAAGAGCCGCGCACATTCACATTCAGCTGATGCCGGTCATGTCCCGGCTGGCTCCCCTTGGACTTCTGTGCGGCAGTAGATGAGCCGCGGCTACCTGCCACACAGAGGTCCGCAGCGTCAGCCGGTCATCTCCTGGCTGCTCGCAGCGGTAGTACCCCAAGCAGGATTCAAATCCCCCGCCAAGCCGCGCTACTTCTCGAATTGGTCGCTGCTGCCGGCGGTGACCAATTAGCGGACCCACGAAATATGAATCCCGTGCCGCTGATTGGTCGCCGCTCTCATCGGCGACCAATCAGCTTGGTGGGATTCAAAACCCCTGCCAAGCCGTGCTCCGCTGTGCTGATTGGTCACCACTAGCCGCGCCGCTTCGCTGATTGGTTGCCGCCGGCCTCGGTGATTACAAGGCTGCCGCTCGTAGTGTGACGCACTTCACTGCTGTTTACAAGGCTGTCAGTCATAGTGTGACACACTTCACTCCTGTTTACAAGGCTGTCATAGTGTGACGCACTTCACTCCTGTTTACAAGGCTGTCAGTCATAGTGTGACGCACTTCACTCCTGTTTACAAGGCTGTCAGTCATAGTGTGACACACTTCACTCCTGTTTACAAGGCTGTCAGTCATAGTGTGACACACTTCACTCCTGTTTACAAGGCTGTCAGTCATAGTGTGATGCACTTCATTCCTGTTTAAAATGTCTGTCAGTCATAGTGTGCTGTTCTTCAGTCACATTTACTTCACACGTTGTGTCAGTGACAGTCTGAACTACTTCTGTCATGCTTATTCAATGGGTTTAATTGGTCATAAGTGCAAATACGCCAATGACGATGACAGAAATAGCTGCAGAAGCAGCAAGGTGATGGCAACGTTGACACCAAGAGACACCGCAACAAACTCCCATGAGACAAGCCCAAGATGCGGCATCTTACAGACGTCGTCGGCAACAGAAGACACCACAACAAACTGCTGCCAGACAAGCCCAAGATGCTGAATCTCATAGACAGTGTCGGCTGAATGAATGTCCAGAAGACAGGGCAAACAGACAATAACATGTTTGCGCCATTCATACAACACAAATGCTCTACCAACTAAGGCAAGCCCAGGAGAATATTCAATAGACACGATAGACACATAGGTAGATGATAGATAGATAGATAGATAGATAGATAGATAGATAGATAGATAGATAAATAAAAGAAAAAGAAATCAGCACAAACTTCCACTCAAAAACTGGGTGCAAATATCCCGTAAGTTGCAATGTCCAATGCAAAATTAATACTTCCCAAAAAAACAGGCAGCACTCCAACGTTTCATCCAGAAAATCACAGCTTTAATGCAGCCCCTTGTGGTGCAACGTTTCGACCTATACCCGGTCTTTCTCAAGCATAGTGTGCAGTGCATATCATTGTATCTTATATAGGGTGCTTACATAATTAGTAATCAATATACAAACATGGATAAAATCCATTTTAAAATTATATCATCATGTGTAATACAAAAAACATCAGTGCAAATGTACAGTGCATGTGCTTATCATATAACAACACCTCTCCTGTGTATTATATACCATATTTCATTCTGATTGCTCATTATTGTATCATATAGTGCATCTGTGCAAATAAATACCTCTTAATGTTGCAGGAATATGATTGGCCGTCCTGCGATTATGAACACACGCTGCCTCCATTGTTATCGTCTCCACGCTGTAACTACAGCGTCTTCCGCATTGCACAGCGCATGCCCGTACTTCCGGGTCTTACAGCGCATGCGCGGCGACCGCGTCACTCCCGACGTTCTGGTCACATGGGTCCCGGAGACCAGCGCCGCCATCTTTCTTAATGGCATAATGTATACTATCCATTTATGTATGCCCACTTTATAGAAGAGACGCATTATAGCTAACGGGGGTTATAAAGGACCATCTCATATACCTGGGGAGAGGACATCACCCCACACACGATCAGCAGAAACCACTTCCAGTACAGATCTGACCTATCCCATGTCATAGAGAAGGTCAGTCCGTTTAGCACCAAATTGCAGAGTGACTGCTGTATTAACAACAGTCCTCCGCATATGGCGCTAACCTAGAATGTTCTACCATCAGTCAGCTTATCGTCCACACCAGGTCCATAACACCCCTAACATTAATGTAGTGAACAAATCACCAACAAAGATATATATGCAAAAAGTGGGCCCATTTATTAATAGATAGAAAATATATATATTTTTTTATGCAGCAATTTCAAAAAAGTTGTGTGTTCAAAAAAAGCAATCTTGACCAATCTTTCCTCCTGCAACATAGAAGAAAAAATTAAAATCAAAAATAAAAATATAACAATTTGTTATATACATTTCATGATTAGACTTTCTTTATCAATATATTAACAGTGTATAGCCATATATTTCTCGCACTGTTTCAGGTATAGAGGTTAATATAAGGTAGAACCATACAGGGGAAAAATCAATTATATGATATTTATTGATCACTACCAATATCTCATAGAATAGACTGTATCTTAAAATCCGCATTTAGACCATTTGGTCTTAAGGTGTTCAATAGATAAATCCATTTCAGCTCTTTTTTCTTTAGAATGGCTTCCCTATTGCCTCCTCTTCTAAGGGGGGGTACGTGGTCAATAATTCTGAATTTAATATCCGTATCTTTGTGGCCTTTCTCAACACAGTGTTTTGGCACTGGAAGATCAAGTCGTTTCTTACGAATGGAGCTTTTATGCTGAGAGAATCGTGTTTTGAAGTCCCAGGTCGTCTCCCCAATATAGTAAAGATGGCAGGGACATTCAAGTAAATATATAATATATTCTGAATCACATGTCAGATAATGTTTGATCTTAAATTCTTTCTGGGACTGACTATCCGTAAAACAGGATCCTCTCAACATTGCAGTGCAATTAATGCAATTTAGACAGGGATAGCATCCTTTCCTCCCCACACCTGTGAGTGACATCTGTCTACTTCTTCTCAAAGGTCCCAAATCAGATCTTACAATTCTATCTTTAATGTTCTTAGCTCGGCGATAGGAGAAGAGAGGGGGCTCAGCAAATTCTTCAATATGTGATAAACCGTTAGAAAGTACCTGCCAGTTTTTCCGTATAATTTTGGCTACAGCGCCACTTTCCTGGCTATATTCCGAGACAAATGGGATTCTCTTATTTTCTTTTTTAGTCTTAGATCCAAATAAATCTTTTCGTTCTATTGTCTCTATTCTCTTTTGTTGTTCAACAAGTAACCGTTTCGGGTAACCCCTATTTTTAAATTTCTTTGATATTTCTTTCAGGGTCACCTCTAAATGGGTATCATTACTCTCTATTCTCTTGGCCCGTAAAAATTGGCCAAATGGTATAGCTTCAATGGTTGTCCTGGGATGCTGACTGGAATACAATAACAGATTGTTCCTATCTGTGTCCTTAACATAGATGCTGGTTGTCAAAGTCTCGTTTTCCCTTTCTACCATTACATCCAAAAACTGCAATTTGGTCATTGAATATGTTAGGGTAAATTTGATGGTATTATTGACTTCATTGAGGAATATCAAAAAATCATTCAGCTCTTTTTCAGTGCTAGTCCAAATGAGGAAGATGTCGTCTATGTAACGCCACCACCCCAAGACACTGTGGAAGTGGTGGGAAACATAGACGACATCTTCCTCTAAGACTCCCATGGCAATATTGGCATATGCCGGGGCCATATTAGCCCCCATAGCCGTACCACGGCATTGCTCATAGAAGTTATTGCCAAAAAGAAAATAGTTTTTTCTCAACACTAGATTCAATAGATCAATGACAAGAGATCTAGCTTCAACCGATATGTTGACTTCTTCTAGTTTTTTTGTTACACACTGTACTCCATATTCATGCTCTATAGATGTATAAAGACTTACTACATCTAAAGAAGCTAGAATATAGTCACTATTTAATTTGACCGTAGAGATTTTGGTCAAAAAATCTGTAGTGTCCCGAATATAAGAATTGAATTTACTAGCTATTGGATTGAGAATTTTATCTAAGAAAATCCCTATATGGCTTAATACAGACTCGGTACCTGCCACAATAGGACGGCCCGGTGGATTATATAAAGATTTATGAATCTTTGGCAGAGTATATATTGTAGGTGTTATAGGGAAATCTACCATCAAAAAATCAAAAATATTCTGATCAATCAATTTTTTAGTCAATGCCTGATCCAACAGTGCTTTTAATTCCCGTTGAATATTATATTTGGGATCACCAGGTAACCTTTTATATACTTTTTCATCAAATACTTGTGATGTCAACTCTTTTACATATTTATCCCTATCCATTAAGACAACAGCGCCGCCCTTATCGGCGCTCTTCACTATTATGTCATCATCCTGGATCAGGGACTTAAATGCATCTGCCTCACTACTTGTCATGTTTGGTTTTCTAAATTCACTCTTAGCACCTTCCTTCAATTTCTCTATATCTCTATTTACTCCCTCCATAAATGCCAAAATATGGCTAGAACATTTAGGTGGCATAAACTTACTTTTTTTGTATAAGTTTAGATCTTTACCTCTAAATTCACTTTGACCACCAGTATCCATGGATGTCTGACTGTTATAGAACCATTCACGTAATTTGATCCGCCTAAAAAAACGGTTCAAATCTATCATAACTTCAAACCAGTCAGCATGCGTAACCGGGCAAAAATTTAACCCTTTATTTAAGAGGTCACTTTCAGATTTAGTAAGTACCTTCTTGGAGATATTAACCACTAATTCCCCTCCTTGTTCCTGGTTTGTCTCTGATGACTCTGCAATTTCTTGTTTCTCTTCTCTCTCTCTTTTTTGGCGTCTATGTTGTCGCCTGCCCCCTCTCCTTGTCCTGTCGCCTTTGGTTTTGATGAATTTATTCCTAAGGCATAAACATACAAAATTATTGTTAATACATTCATTATATTCACACATATTCTCATTTTTGTTGTAACATATATGACCTTTCTTTTTCCAGTTATTAATACCCTCTCGTTGCCAATTATAGATATTGCCTTGTTCATAATCTTCTAAGTCACGTGTCCATTTTTTTCTCTTATTTTCTTCCAATTCGCCCCGTAACTTAGAGATATGGGAGGTTATATTCTCAGAAAAATTTTTCCAATCCACATCAGAGAGAATATTCTTAAGTTTCATTTCAGAATCTGTAACCACACCCTTCATTTTAGCCAATTCTAGTTGTAAATATTCTATGTTTAACAAAATAGTATCAAACGCATATTTGTTCGAGATTTGGCAGAATTTTCTGCAAAAGTCTGGCGAGTTCATCATTAAATTTGGACGGACATTTGATCGTAATCCCCTTGGGATAATCCTTGCTTTGTGATATTCGCCCAATGTTAACAAGTGCAGTTCAATAGTCACAATTCTCTTCAAATCATTCTCATGTTTCCGTTTGACTTCGGAGACTGAGGGGTTACCCAGGAAGGTGGCCTCCCCACCTATTGCCCCCACAATTCTTTCCTCATCTTCTATACCATAGGAAAAAACCACAGGCTCTTCAGACTCCATATCCCTTTGTCCAGACAACATTTGTTATCTCAGAAAAAATAACAATAAATAAACAAAAATAGTGCAGAGATTTCAATGAACATCAGAGACAAATAAAAGAAAAAGAAATCAGCACAAACTTCCACTCAAAAACTGGGTGCAAATATCCCGTAAGTTGCAATGTCCAATGCAAAATTAATACTTCCCAAAAAAACAGGCAGCACTCCAACGTTTCATCCAGAAAATCACAGCTTTAATGCAGCCCCTTGTGGTGCAACGTTTCGACCTATACCCGGTCTTTCTCAAGCATAGTGTGCAGTGCATATCATTGTATCTTATATAGGGTGCTTACATAATTAGTAATCAATATACAAACATGGATAAAATCCATTTTAAAATATATATCATCATGTGTAATACAAAAAACATCAGTGCAAATGTACAGTGCATGTGCTTATCATATAACAACACCTCTCCTGTGTATTATATACCATATTTCATTCTGATTGCTCATTATTGTATCATATAGTGCATCTGTGCAAATAAATACCTCTTAATGTTGCAGGAATATGATTGGCCGTCCTGCGATTATGAACACACGCTGCCTCCATTGTTATCGTCTCCACGCTGTAACTACAGCGTCTTCCGCATTGCACAGCGCATGCCCGTACTTCCGGGTCTTACAGCGCATGCGCGGCGACCGCGTCACTCCCGACGTTCTGGTCACATGGGTCCCGGAGACCAGCGCCGCCATCTTTCTTAATGGCATAATGTATACTATCCATTTATGTATGCCCACTTTATAGAAGAGACGCATTATAGCTAACGGGGGTTATAAAGGACCATCTCATATACCTGGGGAGAGGACATCACCCCACACACGATCAGCAGAAACCACTTCCAGTACAGATCTGACCTATCCCATGTCATAGAGAAGGTCAGTCCGTTTAGCACCAAATTGCAGAGTGACTGCTGTATTAACAACAGTCCTCCGCATATGGCGCTAACCTAGAATGTTCTACCATCAGTCAGCTTATCGTCCACACCAGGTCCATAACACCCCTAACATTAATGTAGTGAACAAATCACCAACAAAGATATATATGCAAAAAGTGGGCCCATTTATTAATAGATAGAAAATATATATATTTTTTTATGCAGCAATTTCAAAAAAGTTGTGTGTTCAAAAAAAGCAATCTTGACCAATCTTTCCTCCTGCAACATAGAAGAAAAAATTAAAATCAAAAATAAAAATATAACAATTTGTTATATACATTTCATGATTAGACTTTCTTTATCAATATATTAACAGTGTATAGCCATATATTTCTCGCACTGTTTCAGGTATAGAGGTTAATATAAGGTAGAACCATACAGGGGAAAAATCAATTATATGATATTTATTGATCACTACCAATATCTCATAGAATAGACTGTATCTTAAAATCCGCATTTAGACCATTTGGTCTTAAGGTGTTCAATAGATAAATCCATTTCAGCTCTTTTTTCTTTAGAATGGCTTCCCTATTGCCTCCTCTTCTAAGGGGGGGTACGTGGTCAATAATTCTGAATTTAATATCCGTATCTTTGTGGCCTTTCTCAACACAGTGTTTTGGCACTGAAAGATCAAGTCGTTTCTTACGAATGGAGCTTTTATGCTGAGAGAATCGTGTTTTGAAGTCTGGATGAAACGTTGGAGTGCTGCCTGTTTTTTTGGGAAGTATTAATTTTGCATTGGACATTGCAACTTACGGGATATTTGCACCCAGTTTTTGAGTGGAAGTTTGTGCTGATTTCTTTTTCTTTTATTTGTCTCTGATGTTCATTGAAATCTCTGCACTATTTTTGTTTATTTATTGTTATTTTTTCTGAGATAACAAATGTTGTCTGGACAAAGGGATATGGAGTCTGAAGAGCCTGTGGTTTTTTCCTATGGTATAGAAGATGAGGAAAGAATTGTGGGGGCAATAGGTGGGGAGGCCACCTTCCTGGGTAACCCCTCAGTCTCCGAAGTCAAACGGAAACATGAGAATGATTTGAAGAGAATTGTGACTATTGAACTGCACTTGTTAACATTCGGCGAATATCACAAAGCAAGGATTATCCCAAGGGGATTACGATCAAATGTCCGTCCAAATTTAATGATGAACTCGCCAGACTTTTGCAGAAAATTCTGCCAAATCTCGAACAAATATGCGTTTGATACTATTTTGTTAAACATAGAATATTTACAACTAGAATTGGCTAAAATGAAGGGTGTGGTTACAGATTCTGAAATGAAACTTAAGAATATTCTCTCTGATGTGGATTGGAAAAATTTTTCTGAGAATATAACCTCCCATATCTCTAAGTTACGGGGCGAATTGGAAGAAAATAAGAGAAAAAAATGGACACGTGACTTAGAAGATTATGAACAAGGCAATATCTATAATTGGCAACGAGAGGGTATTAATAACTGGAAAAAGAAAGGTCATATATGTTACAACAAAAATGAGAATATGTGTGAATATAATGAATGTATTAACAATAATTTTGTATGTTTATGCCTTAGGAATAAATTCATCAAAACCAAAGGCGACAGGACAAGGAGAGGGGGCAGGCGACAACATAGACGCCAAAAAAGAGAGAGAGAAGAGAAACAAGAAATTGCAGAGTCATCAGAGACAAACCAGGAACAAGGAGGGGAATTAGTGGTTAATATCTCCAAGAAGGTACTTACTAAATCTGAAAGTGACCTCTTAAATAAAGGGTTAAATTTTTGCCCGGTTACGCATGCTGACTGGTTTGAAGTTATGATAGATTTGAACCGTTTTTTTAGGCGGATCAAATTACGTGAATGGTTCTATAACAGTCAGACATCCATGGATACTGGTGGTCAAAGTGAATTTAGAGGTAAAGATCTAAACTTATACAAAAAAAGTAAGTCTATGCCACCTAAATGTTCTAGCCATATTTTGGCATTTATGGAGGGAGTAAATAGAGATATAGAGAAATTGAAGGAAGGTGCTAAGAGTGAATTTAGAAAACCAAACATGACAAGTAGTGAGGCAGATGCATTTAAGTCCCTGATCCAGGATGATGACATAATAGTGAAGAGCGCCGATAAGGGCGGCGCTGTTGTCTTAATGGATAGGGATAAATATGTAAAAGAGTTGACATCACAAGTATTTGATGAAAAAGTATATAAAAGGTTACCTGGTGATCCCAAATATAATATTCAACGGGAATTAAAAGCACTGTTGGATCAGGCATTGACTAAAAAATTGATTGATCAGAATATTTTTGATTTTTTGATGGTAGATTTCCCTATAACACCTACAATATATACTCTGCCAAAGATTCATAAATCTTTATATAATCCACCGGGCCGTCCTATTGTGGCAGGTACCGAGTCTGTATTAAGCCATATAGGGATTTTCTTAGATAAAATTCTCAATCCAATAGCTAGTAAATTCAATTCTTATATTCGGGACACTACAGATTTTTTGACCAAAATCTCTACGGTCAAATTAAATAGTGACTATATTCTAGCTTCTTTAGATGTAGTAAGTCTTTATACATCTATAGAGCATGAATATGGAGTACAGTGTGTAACAAAAAAACTAGAAGAAGTCAACATATCGGTTGAAGCTAGATCTCTTGTCATTGATCTATTGAATCTAGTGTTGAGAAAAAACTATTTTCTTTTTGGCAATAACTTCTATGAGCAATGCCGTGGTACGGCTATGGGGGCTAATATGGCCCCGGCATATGCCAATATTGCCATGGGAGTCTTAGAGGAAGATGTCGTCTATGTTTCCCACCACTTCCACAGTGTCTTGGGGTGGTGGCGTTACATAGACGACATCTTCCTCATTTGGACTAGCACTGAAAAAGAGCTGAATGATTTTTTGATATTCCTCAATGAAGTCAATAATACCATCAAATTTACCCTAACATATTCAATGACCAAATTGCAGTTTTTGGATGTAATGGTAGAAAGGGAAAACGAGACTTTGACAACCAGCATCTATGTTAAGGACACAGATAGGAACAATCTGTTATTGTATTCCAGTCAGCATCCCAGGACAACCATTGAAGCTATACCATTTGGCCAATTTTTACGGGCCAAGAGAATAGAGAGTAATGATACCCATTTAGAGGTGACCCTGAAAGAAATATCAAAGAAATTTAAAAATAGGGGTTACCCGAAACGGTTACTTGTTGAACAACAAAAGAGAATAGAGACAATAGAACGAAAAGATTTATTTGGATCTAAGACTAAAAAAGAAAATAAGAGAATCCCATTTGTCTCGGAATATAGCCAGGAAAGTGGCGCTGTAGCCAAAATTATACGGAAAAACTGGCAGGTACTTTCTAACGGTTTATCACATATTGAAGAATTTGCTGAGCCCCCTCTCTTCTCCTATCGCCGAGCTAAGAACATTAAAGATAGAATTGTAAGATCTGATTTGGGACCTTTGAGAAGAAGTAGACAGATGTCACTCACAGGTGTGGGGAGGAAAGGATGCTATCCCTGTCTAAATTGCATTAATTGCACTGCAATGTTGAGAGGATCCTGTTTTACGGATAGTCAGTCCCAGAAAGAATTTAAGATCAAACATTATCTGACATGTGATTCAGAATATATTATATATTTACTTGAATGTCCCTGCCATCTTTACTATATTGGGGAGACGACCTGGGACTTCAAAACACGATTCTCTCAGCATAAAAGCTCCATTCGTAAGAAACGACTTGATCTTCCAGTGCCAAAACACTGTGTTGAGAAAGGCCACAAAGATACGGATATTAAATTCAGAATTATTGACCACGTACCCCCCCTTAGAAGAGGAGGCAATAGGGAAGCCATTCTAAAGAAAAAAGAGCTGAAATGGATTTATCTATTGAACACCTTAAGACCAAATGGTCTAAATGCGGATTTTAAGATACAGTCTATTCTATGAGATATTGGTAGTGATCAATAAATATCATATAATTGATTTTTCCCCTGTATGGTTCTACCTTATATTAACCTCTATACCTGAAACAGTGCGAGAAATATATGGCTATACACTGTTAATATATTGATAAAGAAAGTCTAATCATGAAATGTATATAACAAATTGTTATATTTTTATTTTTGATTTTAATTTTTTCTTCTATGTTGCAGGAGGAAAGATTGGTCAAGATTGCTTTTTTTGAACACACAACTTTTTTGAAATTGCTGCATAAAAAAATATATATATTTTCTATCTATTAATAAATGGGCCCACTTTTTGCATATATATCTTTGTTGGTGATTTGTTCACTACATTAATGTTAGGGGTGTTATGGACCTGGTGTGGACGATAAGCTGACTGATGGTAGAGCATTCTAGGTTAGCGCCATATGCGGAGGACTGTTGTTAATACAGCAGTCACTCTGCAATTTGGTGCTAAACGGACTGACCTTCTCTATGACATGGGATAGGTCAGATCTGTACTGGAAGTGGTTTCTGCTGATCGTGTGTGGGGTGATGTCCTCTCCCCAGGTATATGAGATGGTCCTTTATAACCCCCGTTAGCTATAATGCGTCTCTTCTATAAAGTGGGCATACATAAATGGATAGTATACATTATGCCATTAAGAAAGATGGCGGCGCTGGTCTCCGGGACCCATGTGACCAGAACGTCGGGAGTGACGCGGTCGCCGCGCATGCGCTGTAAGACCCGGAAGTACGGGCATGCGCTGTGCAATGCGGAAGACGCTGTAGTTACAGCGTGGAGACGATAACAATGGAGGCAGCGTGTGTTCATAATCGCAGGACGGCCAATCATATTCCTGCAACATTAAGAGGTATTTATTTGCACAGATGCACTATATGATACAATAATGAGCAATCAGAATGAAATATGGTATATAATACACAGGAGAGGTGTTGTTATATGATAAGCACATGCACTGTACATTTGCACTGATGTTTTTTGTATTACACATGATGATATATATTTTAAAATGGATTTTATCCATGTTTGTATATTGATTACTAATTATGTAAGCACCCTATATAAGATACAATGATATGCACTGCACACTATGCTTGAGAAAGACCGGGTATAGGTCGAAACGTTGCACCACAAGGGGCTGCATTAAAGCTGTGATTTTCTGGATAGATAGATAGATAGATAGATAGATAGATAGATAGATAGATAGATAGATAGATAGAAAATAGCAACAAAAGAAAAAACAGCACCAAAATAAGGCTTGAGAAAGGATTGCCATATCCGAAACGTCGCCACGCCACTAGGCAATAAAAAAAAGTTCACACCACTATTATTTTGGTGCTGCTTTTTCTTTTTTTGCTATTATCTAAGGACATTGAGGTGTCTGGAGAAGCGTGCACTGCTTTAAGGTATTTAGTGCTGTTCCTATTTTTATTTTTACAGATAGATAGATAGATAGATAGATAGATAGATAGATAGATAGAAAAATATGATAAATAGATATAGATAGAAAGAGATATATAGACAGAAATAGGTAGAAATATAGCTAATAAATTGATAGATAATAGAAATAAATATAGATAGACAGATAATAGATATATAGAGATAGATAGAAATATAGGAATAGATAGATAGATAGATAGATAGATAGATAGATAGATAGATAGATAGACAGATAGATTGATGAAAAAATGAAAGGCAGCACTTCCTCCAGTTTCAAATTATCCTAGGACTGCGACGTTTCGGCACGCAGCCTTCCTCAAGCAGTGTCATAGATAGATAGATAGATAGATAGATAGATATCGTGTATTCATTGCATTTTTCTTAAATCTTAATAAATAAACTACATACACATTCTAGAAAACATGATGCGTTAGAATCGGGCCACCATCTAGTATAGAATAATACAGATACTGAGGATTACACCCAAAATACAGGACAGGAGAAGTGGTACTGTGCAATGTGTATATATACAGAATAATACAAATACTGAGGATTACACCCTGTAAGGCTGCTTTCACATAACGATTTTAGCATTTCCGATGCTGTCCGATGAAAATCGGACAGCATCGGACCGATTTTCGGACCCCATGTATGCCTATGGGCATCGGACCGAATCGGATGTGCACTAAATGCCATCCGATCTGGTCCGATCCGAATCTGTCCGATTTTTTTATCGGTGCAAAAATCGGAGCGTGCTCTGATTTTTGCACCGAAAATAAAATCTGACAGATTCGGATCGGACCAGATCGGATGGCATTTAGTGCACATCCGATCCGACCCGATCAACTTAACATGGGGCCCTATGGAGCAGGGTCCGAGGAAACATCTCATGTCTCCTCGGACCGATTTTAGTGTACTGAGCATGCTCAGTACACTAAAATCGCTCCAAAAGTGAATGAATGGGTTAATTAAAAAAAAAAAAATCTATGCTCACCTGTCCACGAGGCCCCCGACGTCTCCCGGCATCTCCGGTGTCTCCAGGTATCTTGCCGTCTGTGCTGATAA